>CAJHQQ010001641.1:0-88157 GCA_905132885.1 Moricandia moricandioides
GAGTAAAAATTATCGGTTAGGCTACTAACGGTTCGGTTCGGTTCATCCTTCATTTGTGATATTAACTATGGTTTGCGACAAGGCGAGGTATCGAGATAGACCCTACTTGCATAGCCTGTAACTCGCATCCAAATACCATTTGTCATATCCTATTTCACTGCCCTGCAGCCAAATAAGTTTGGATACTGTCAAATATTTCTATGCCTCCTAATGGTTTTTCAATAAATTCAGTCTTTTCGAATTTTCACTACATAATAAAGGTCTGCAGGCAAAGCTCACCAACTGATAATAATCCCCAATTATTTCTGTGGGTTCTATGGCATAAATACCTATGGAAAGCTAGAAACATGTCAGCTATTGCCAGTGTTCTAAAGTCCGTTTATGCAGATGCATAGTAAATCAGATCTGAACAAGTTTTTTTTTTTTTTAAATCGGTCTAGGCATCCACCTAAACAATAATCTTTTGTAAGACGTCTAACTATTTTTAGAATATTGGTTATTGTCATTGAACATGTGGGCTTAGAAGCATTTGATATCTGAGAAAGGAATAAATTGGACGATGTTACATGGTTTGGGGCAAATGCACCAATTTCGGTGACTGAAGATCAAGCTTGAAGCAGTTTGGCCACTCTTCTGCGATGGCAAAAACCTTGTGCCACCTTTGTTAAATGCAATATCTTGGGTAGATGGTGGTCAGAACTGTGGAGCAGCTTGGATTTTGAGAAATCATTTAAGTCAAATTCTATTAATAGTCGTCGCTCTTATTTCTTGGTAACAAGAGGGTTAGAGGTGGAGCTGTGGAGTTTCCTCTAGGCAATAGAGTTTATTTCTTCGCTTCACTACGAGAGAGGGGTTTTCGAATTCTCCTCCTATCTTGCGAGGGAAGCAATACTTCGGCCTACATTATTCCCTCAATAACGCGTCATGTTAAAGTCTATTCGTGAGAAACTTGATCTCTTTCGGCTTTGGATCGTGGCCTTTACACATATAGAAGGAAACCGATGTGAAGAGGCAATCGCTACTAGTGTCACTCGAGATCACAAATACTCGTCTTACATTGCTCGTGCCGGTCCTTTTGGCTTTCTTCGGAGCTTCAGGATGGTTTTTCATCCCTTCCTCAGCCATTGGAGCCAGAGAAGATTTTACTCGGTTCTAGTCTCTTGTTACTGTTTTGACATTATCATTTCTTTTCTTTTCGTTTGGGTTTAGGGCTTTCTGGTACTCATCATGTTCTGTTATGTTCTACACTTTGGAGATTTATCTCCCTATTTCAATGATAACACAACGTTAAAAAATAATTTGTCTTACATATTTATAGAGCAGTGCTATAATAACTACACTATTTCATTTACTACAACCATTCCCACTAATCTTACTTAATCACTAGATTGTACCTTAATTTTACAAACAATTATGTGTTTCAACACCTTTATTTGTTAAAGTAACTAGATTTGGCTATCACGGCACCGCCGGACGTGGTCTCTAACCCAAGTTCTTCAAATGGTTCGGTTACACATAAAGGAAATTGCCTTAAGGCAGTTAAGAATCAGAAGGTATTGACAAAATATGACATGGAAGTGCAGTTGGAAGATGGAGTAGGTTCAGTAGAGGTACCGAATTAAATTTTTAAGGATTCAAATCCCTTGTGGTAAGATTTTTGTATCGGTAAATTTTTACAACTGCGCCACACAGAGGCGGGGCTGCACAAAGCCATAGGGTTGGGTTCAGCTGACCCCACTTATTTTTTTTTTTAAAATTAATGTTTAGCTTTAACTAAAAAATTCATAACTCCACTTAATATTTTTGGTTGATCCCAGGAAAAAATGAACAAACGTTAAAGTGTAATTAATTAGCTAATTAGACAATTGGGTTTATCCTTCTAATTTGATTTTAGACTCATCTATTATATTAAAACAGAAACAGAATCAAATATTTATATATTATTCTTTTATAGTAATAATATTAAATTATTTATATTATTGATAAATGACTAAACAAAATATAAATATTAAAATCAAAATTTTCAAAAAAATATAAAACAAAAAATATATCCGTCTTTACAATCTATACAAGGACGGAACAAAATCTAATTATTACTTTAAGACATTTAAATACGATGACAAATCATATATATAATGAGGCAGTTTCCTCTCCCCTAAGGCTATCCACCTCAGCATAAGTGGGACCCGCATGCATTTTTTTCTTTCTAAATAACAAATTTTGTATCTTAATATTTTATGTGATTTCTGTTTTAACATATCTAAGTTTTAGAAAACCGAAGCCCAACCTGGAAAACCCCAAAAGTAGCCCAAATAAGCCTCTTATGTTTTTGATCTCCCTCTTCATTCGAGTCTAGGGTTTGGATGGTTTCATAATCCTCCAAAAATAGAGTCACCCTTTCAGTTTCCATGAAACAGTTCATCTTGAGTTATTCCTCTACATCTACATCTCATGCTTTCTGTAGGTGGAAGGTATGGATACCTTGCTGTGAAACAGGCATGCAAGTTCTCCAAAGAGCATGCGCTCAAGAACATACCTATTGTAAGTTTACTCAATTGTTTATCAATATAACTCTCTAGGCATTTTACACAGATTAGTAACTACAAGCCGTTGAACATAATCAGTCACATAGTGATGACATATATTGGAGCCTTGAAATCCATTTTCTACCTATTGATATGGCCAAACAAACAATGGCAGTTACCTGCACAGATCCTTGTGATGGAGACTTGCAGATACAACGATCACTATATGTCTGGCCCAGGAAGCACCTACCGTACCGTGAAGAAAGCTATGGCCTGAGACAAGTTAGCTCTTTGTTCATTTGTAAGAGCACTAATCAAAATGCTTCAACATTTTAAATCAGTAAATTCTTTCTTGGTGTTACCTTTAGGTGTGTAATCCTATTGAAAGGGTTAAAAAGTTGCTCTTATCTGGTGACATAGATACAGAAAAGGAGCTCAAGGTACTTTGTTCTCTACCTTCCAAAAAAAGAGGTTGAAAAAATGATACATAAAAATAGAGTCATCCTTCTTAACTTAAAAAGGACATGGAGAAAGAGGTGAAGAAAGATGTAGATGACAATGTAGCTCAAGCCAAGGTAACATGATCTTATAACTGTTTCTAGCTATGTCTTTGTTATATATATATAACAAATCAGTTATATAAATTCCTTTTCGCTTGACTCCTCTTCCTAGATGAAAAGCTACCGACATCTTCCTATTATCACCACTGATCTATTGCATCTGTATTTAATCGATTATGTAACTCTTGCCTAATTTTTCGCTCATGTCTCAATCTGCAAAGTTCCGTCTAACATTCACGAAAAAGATGCAGCTGCCCTTGCTCTTGAGGAGGTAACTGTCTTTACAAACACTCCACTAATCTAACGTGTCTGAATTATACAAACTACCCACAACCCCATCAAACAGCATACCTAATACAGATGCCAAGCAGTGGTGGGCAGGAGCTATCAAAATGCCTAGAGGAGCTTGCTGGGAAGGAGTTTCTCTTACAGATACGTGTCACTGCATACAACTGCCGACACATCCATCATACGTTCCCCGTCTAGCAATCAGTGAAGATGTCTACTTCGACACTCAGCCCCAGGTATGGTAATCTAATTTTTCAAATTCTGCAACTTATTCATGATTTAACATGAACCTTTTACAACCATCTCTCAGAGTTTTAACATCAACCGACCTCCAGGAGTTTACATTGACGCAAGATTACTAACAGCATCTTCCAACAACGTGGTGGATGCGGCGAATAAAGGAATGGGAGATGGTGAAGCATATCCACGCGGCTTCGAAGAGGAATGAAATAGTTGCTAACGCGTCCTCAGTGATTGTTTCAAGTCAAACACCCCGTCAGCTTCACTTTTATTTACTGTCAACTAAACTTTTATTTACTGCCATTTAGAAATTACTATCCTATCTTTATCATAATTTAAACTTTGGGTTGTGCTCTCAACTTTCCTCTCTGAGGGGATGTAATCATATTTTATTTCATACTTTAAAAGAGAGCCTACATCGGACTTTACATAGTTCTTAACTTTCTCCATCGTAGTATGAACCCGTAGTAATACTACATTCACGTCACCATTCTCTGAATGATACCCTAAACATCACTGGCTACTCATTAGAGCCCATACGCATAAAGAAAATGTTCAAACTTTGGCCAGTTACCGACGACCCGGACAATTAGTAAACTCACATAACAAACAGAAAAAAACGCTACTTTGTCAACTTCTCCAAAAATAACAAAGGTTCCTTTTTTTTATCAAATAGTTCTCCAAGTTTATGTACATGAGATTTAGAATAGTATTTCAACGTATGGAGGACAGCTAAAACAAGAGAACTGGATGGTAATATAATAAAAGTGCTCATAACTACAATGGACACCCACAATTGCCTAAATAGAATTTCAATTTTAACAACCCCGCGCTTGCGCGGGGCTTTGCCTCTAGTAGTCTATAATTTTGTGGGTCCTTGATGATTGATTATTAACTAATTCTTACCAAAAACATAAAAACAAATATCAGAAAAATCCTCGTTAACTTTTTCTATTATTTTCTCAACTGTTTTTCTCTGAAAAAATGTAAAACACTTTATATATTTACGTTAGATTTTTTTTAAAATTATTTAATTTTCTTATAATAGTTCGGTGATCAATAAAACATAGTTCGGTGAAACAAAAACAGAGTCCCACTGATCAGGGGACTGAGATAAAAATAATGAAATCTCACATAATAGCAGGGAAGGACATATTGGAAATAGAAGCAGAGTAAGAATGTAAGATTGTAGTCCGAAGGTTTCAGAGGAAGAATAGGTCACTCAGACAAAATCAAAGTAAAGCATCACCAACAATCCTATCAAACTCACGTTTTTCAGTTTTAAGTAAGACATGAGAGAATTAATTCTCCCTCAGAAAGAAAAAAGATGATAATAATTAATGACATGAAACCAGAGGAAATTGCTTCTATTCATACTCATTTTATTTTAATAATTACTTTGGCTAATTTCGATCCAACCTAAACTTATTTAAAACATTTGGAATGAATTTTTCAAAATTATTTTTAAAATCTTGAAAATATATTTGGTAAACGATATTGTTAACCATATTATTAATATAAATATATTATTATGAGATAGTAAAACTGAAATGCTTAGTGTATAGAGCGTGATATTTTGTGTTGAAAACCATTAATAAAAAATACATCAAATATCTTTTTAACGAAGTTGAAATGTATAAATCCGTCTCATTTAAAAATCATTCCATAGAAATTTTAAACACTATTTATACTCATTTTATTTTAATATATATTAAAGTTGCATAGGAGATCAAAATGATTATTTTGGCTAATTTAGATCCCGATAAGCTTATTTGAAGTATTTTTAATCAAAAGTCATCAATTATTTTTAAAATTTTGAAAATATATTAAAATGTTTCACTCCGAAAAAAATATTTTGCGTATGATATTGTTAATCATATTATTAATATAAATATGTTATTATAAGGGCGTAAAACTAAAATGCTAAGTTTGTTATTATTATCAAATATGTGAATATCAATATAATAAATTGCATTAAAATATTATAGGATTTGAAATTTATTATGTATATTTTATAAGTAAAATATTAAGAAAATATACATTTTAAAGGGTCAAAATCTCGACTTAATAAGGTATAACATTTCAAAAAAATGTGTTTATGATCAATTTTTGTACATTTACATTTATGATAAATAGTTCAATATAATTCACATATCTTTTATTCGATATTGAAAATTATTAGGTAGATAGTTAAATATATATATATATATATATATATATATATATATATATATATATATATATTCAAAGTTGTTAGATACTCCATCTGTTTCAAATTGATGTATGTTTTAGAATTTTCACACTAGTTAAGAAAACATATAATATTTAAGTTTTCAATGCATAATTTTCTTTAGTTAATCATTCCCCATAATTTTTAACCAATAAGATTTTAATAAACATTTTGAAATTTGCAATTTACCATTAATTAATACATTGAAAATGTAAAAAATATATCTTTTTGAAACAAATTTTTTTTTTTAAAACATGGATCTTTTTGTAACGGATGGAGTATTTGTTAAGCTTCCTTAATTTTAGCTATTCATATATTATAATATAATTAGAAATGCGTTCAAAGGCATTATAAAATATTTTCCCATAGTTATGATAGATTTTAGAGTGTGTAGTTATTAGTATTAATGCGTTAGACAAAATTTTATATTCTATAGTGTCTTTAAAAAATATTTCACCTAAAACCAAATTGGAGTTTTGCTTATGTTTTAGTAATATTGATATATCTTATTTGTTGTGACAGTTCCTATATATGTATTGAAAAAAATTTACTGTTAAGAAAATTTTAATTAGATAGAAGATTTGAGAATATCTTGAAATATATTTTCTATATTTTTAGGTGGTTGCTTGATAATTTAAATATATGAAAGAATAAACATATGCTTCTTATAAATTATTTTGAGGTTTAGGGTTTCTTAACTTAGGGGTTACTGGTTATGGTTGTAATATTGAAAGCAAACTAAGTATAAATTTCAAAAGATACTTCAATTTTAATTGAATAGATATAATCACTCATACCTAGTGAATCAGAAATATAAATGACAATTCCATAAAAAAATTTTTTTAGCTTTTGTCATCAAAAAAATTTTCAATAAGAAAAATGATCAAAACAACGATTATTAAAGAAGCAAAAGACTTTTCAACTCATTTTTTATAAAAATATAAAGAAATAAATAAAAATTATAATTTTAAATTATGATTTTTCAATTCAATTTTTTTTTATTCTTTTGATTTTTTAATTAAGAAAATATTTTAAACTTGGAAACTATTTTTGAAACTATTTTTTTTAACTTTTAATATTTATTTTTGAAATTTAAAATTTTACCCCGAAAATTCTACCCCTTAACTCAAAACCCAAATCTTGATTTATTAGTCCTAAAAATATAAATGTATATTTATCTTTTGATAAAATATATTTTTATAATTTTCTTAGTTGTTGAAAAGAAATGAAAAAGGGCTATCATAGGAAATTTCTCTAATGTAAATGTAGTAGATTATTTTTCTTCAAAAAATTATGAACAACTAAGAGTACGTATTAGAAATAATCTTATAAGCCTTCTAATCCGATCTTCATCTAAAAAAATACATATTACAAGAGAAATGCATAGTCCAAATATACTACTGGAGGGAAACTAGAAAAGAATCATACTACTGTTTTTTGTTTGTTTTCCTTGACTACAAAGTATAATTGTGAACTTTCAACAATGGAGTTGACTGATTTTATTATTTTGTTTGCCGTTACAAAAAAAGCTTTTAATTTAAAAATGAAGAATCCTTTTTTACCGTGTTCAATATCTTTTGGATCCCTCGCTTTTTGGTTTGGAACTGAATTGGAATTCGTTGAGAAAACAAAACGCTGTCCCTCTTAAAAGGAAAAAAAAAAGTTTCTATCAAACTTGTTGTCTTCTGTCTGTCATTTTTGTTTGTAAAAATGGACCATTTTGTTAACGATAGTTTTCTTTTCTGTCTTTTAATCATTAGTAACGTGATAAAGATTTATCACAATAAATATTTTGGACTCTTTGACTCTCTTCATTTAGCAAATGCATCAAAGAGTGATTAATTCGAGAAGTGTGCCCTAAAAGATGAACCTAAACGAATCGAAAACACTTATGCAACGCCTTGCGAATAAGCGAAATCGTATACACAACTTAACCCAAAAAGAAGTTTATTGTACACAAGTGTTGATACTTGATAAAAAGTCTAGTATTTTTTATAAATTCCAAACAAATAACATTGTTCAACAAGATCAAAAATGTGTTTTTAGAAAAAAAAATATCAAAAATGTGATGAATTAACTTTTTGACTATTATATCAATTGGCTACCTCCAAAATTTCTAAAACTTACTATATTGATAGTTTCTTTCAAGCAAAATTTTTAAATATAGTGTTTCTCTCTTTTGAAAAAAATTACATTAACGAATCCTTTTATATTCCCTTAACATGATAAAGCCTCAGAACACATGAAACACAAGTAAAACAACTTTAATCTAAATTCCAAAACCACATAAAAGTCGAAAGCTAAAATAAATAAAACAACTAAAAGAATGAATTTAATACTTTGTCTAGTACCCTAAAAGATAGGTTACCCATGTGGGTGCAGAAGATCAAGTAGCACATGAATAAAAAAGTTAAAAAAAAAAACAATAAAATAGGTCATAACAAAAATATTAAATTTTGGGAATATCCATTGTTGAAGATAACAGCTGTCAAAATGGGGAAGATATATCATAAATTATATAGATAGATAGATATAAAATAATACATGTAGAGAGATACAGGAAGAAAGAAATGAGAGATGCTAAGGAGGAAGGGAACCAAACAGAGAGCACAACAGGAGACAAATTATTTTAATCTTCATCCTCTTCAATGCATTATGGGCATTACCCTACTAATTTCCAGTTTTATTTATCTATCATATAATTATTATTTTCTGCATATCCAATTTTATTTATATAATTATTTTTTATACATATCCATTTTATCTATTTATTTTTATAAATCTGATATATCTTCACTTAATTTCTGTAATTTATACTTGATTTGATTCAATCTAGTACCCTTAAAAGAATCGCCCTAGTACCTTGAGTTCTTGACCTATACTTGTTCATGTATACCAAGAAATAGTATCTTTGTACTATAATAATTAACTAAAGAGAAAATGAAAATGAAATAAAGTCTATTTTTATGCCGAAAACAATAAAACTCAATATAAATGCTAAAATTTGAATTATGAACCACAAACAAAAATAAGCTTATTATTACAAATACAACATTACAAACCAATTTGAAAAGATTTTCCAAATCAGACCATCAAATCAAAAACGAAAAAAAAAAACTAAACAGATTCAACACATGAAGATTGAAAGATAAATGAAGGAGGAGATTTGACATTTGGGTGATAAAAACAAAAACAAACAAAATAAGCAAAAGAAAAGGGAAATGGTAAGCATCATCAGTTCTTGCCTTTGCCCTTTTGGTCTGAGTTCCTGCATCCATTTTCATAGTAAAGCTGAAACTGGTGACTGTGATTCTCTGCAGGCAGTGCACCGAACAGGAACTGTGGACCTCCACCACCTTCTGATGATGGAAACCTCTGTAGAGTAGTGAGAAAAGACTGTTGATGATTTGTTGAATTGGACTGAAGGGTCCCCCTGTTGAACCCCGCGGAGGCCACGGCCACGGCGGTTCCGTCGCCGGAGGTTGTCGACATGTTGAAGTCGAGATTGAATGCTCCTCCGCCGTGAGATCCCGCCGGAGATATCATATGGTCGGGAACGAAGGAAAACTCTTGATGATCGGAGAAAGGGTGAGCATTTGTCTGAATAGGGAAATGGGTTTGACCCGACCCGAAATACTCCATTTGAGCAGGAGCCATCCATAGCCGGTTTGTGTTAACCGGATCTGAACCGGTATTTAACAGATCGGTAAAGGAAGAAGTAGTGTGGTCTCTATCCTTAGCTGTTCTATCTCTAGCTTTATCCCTTAGCTCCGATCTCGAAAGAGACAAACCTGAAGAGTTCTTGCTCGTGTCCGAATTGCTACTACAAGCCGATTTAACCGCACCAGTTACTGCCTGATTCTGATTCTCGTCGTCGTCCTCGTCATCGGTCATCGGAAAATTAGTGTTGTTGAGAGAAGGAAGCTCGGAGATTGAATCTTGGGCAGCTTTGATGAGCCATTCAACGGCTTTGCTAGGCTGATCAAGACCTAACCGGTCTTGAAGGTCGTAGAACTGAAGAGCGGTTGAGACTGATAACCGGACACGCCGGTCACGTGGGCCTTTGGAAGTCCAGACTTTGCTGTGTCGATCTTTGCCACCTGAAGCTCTTGAAACCCTAATTATCCGGGAAGAATTGTGATGCCACCTGCTTAACCGGTTGTTGTTGTTGTTGTTAGTATCCACACCATTGTTAGTCTTCTTCATCAGATCTCCAATCATTACATCATCTCCCCTGTTAGGAAACATCTCACCAATAATCTCATCTCTAAGCTTTTCCCCCAAAACAATTTAAAAATCTAGACTTCAGCCTTTAGGGTTTGTTTTTTTCTTGGGATTTAAAGAAGTAAAATTTGTTTTTTGTTTTTGTTTTGTTAACACACTGTATTGTGTAAGCAATGATGATGAAAAACACTAAGAGGAAAAAACAAAACAATTTAAAATGTTTTTGTGTGTTTTTTTTTTCCTTTTAATTTAGGGTTTTTTGATATTTCACCATCAAAGCCAGTAGATACATACAGCTTCGTTTAAGCTTTGTCTGCAAGCTGTTGCAGAGTCATCAAAAGCACTGTCTGAAATGATTTCAGCCCACGAGCCCTGCAAATAAGAAGCCGAAACAAAAACTAAGAAACAAATCTCTATATATATATAAAAAAAAAATCTCTATGTATATTTATTTATTTATGTATGTGCATATGTTATATCCTTATGTACTTTTCTAAGAGAAGACTTTCATATTTAAGATATCAGTTATTCTGATTCGATTTTATGATCTACTCGTTTAGATCTGATAGCAAATGAAAAAAGTTGATTTTGATAAAATGGGTTTAGAAGTTGATGATCTATAACTTTGATGATGCAAAGTTTGAACAGCTATTAAGAGAATCAGAAGCTATGTATTTAAGCTACTTCATTGATATGGAACAGCGCTGAAGCGGCGATTATCAGTGGAGACTTTAAAGATAAAAAAAATGCAGACATCGAGTTCAATGATCTAATTAAAAGATTGGTATTTAGTTGTTGTTTCTTAGTTACCAACATTTTATAAAGGAAATCATTATTGCTTGCTGTAGTGTTCTGGATTCTATGCAGATCGTTAGACATTCAACAGGTGTCAAGCTCTCTTGCTTGATTGTAAAAACAATATTAGGAACAAATAAGGCTTCTTTCTAATTTGAACTTAGCTTTCCTGGTTTAGAAATTGTTATCAAGAAATCTGAATCATGGATCTTGAATTGGTTCCTTCCCAAATCAAGATTGAAAATAAAATAAATAAAAAGTCTAAATTTAAGCTCTCTATATATCTGAAAAAGAGTAGTTTGTTTTTTCTGGGAAAATCTTTGGGACTTACAGCAACAGAAGAGCTTGAGCTTTGAGCTGAGTTTAGTAGATTGAGTGAAAGAGAGCTAGGGTTTTAGGGGTTGTAAGAAGAAATAAAATCCGAGAAAATTGGAATTTCTTTGTTGGTGATTTAAAGGAGTGATGATCCCATGGAGAGAGAGAGAGAGAGACTGGAGACAAATCAGTCTTCAATATATATTTCCCTTTTTGCCCCTTATTACAAGACTGTTCCACTGGATTGCCACATTAAACTATAAAATATCTGAATTAAATTATTATCCTTTGTACTAAGATAGTTATTTAGTTTTCATTGTTTCTTGGTTATGTAAAATGGGTTTAACAGTTTTAAGCAGACAATTTTTTTGTCCGAGTCTGGTAATAAAGTAAAGCACACACAACAATAATTTATATGCTACGATTTTAAAAACAAAGGAAATTGAGAATTTAAGTGTGATACAAAACAAAATCAATTCTCTAATACTAGAGAGAGGTACATAAACCACTGATGTGGGTAATTTAAGAAAAAATAGGAAAAAAAAAAGAAAGCATGCAGAAGCTTAGAAAATATGGTGTTTTTTGACTATTTTCACATAATTTAACATTTTGGACCACGCACAGAATATTGGTCGTTAGCCATATAAATACCAACAAAGAAGAGTGTCTTCGGACATTAAGTTTAACGAAATAAATGTGATGTATTGGGTAAATTGTATGGTTATAGACTGGTCATAGAGATACAAAGGTATATATTATAAAATATTAGATCAACTTCAAGAATATTTTGGGTTTTTGGTATAATACTATAATAGTCTCAAGTAATCTAAAGGATAAGACCATCTAAAAAATATTTCTTCGTAGTAGCTTGGTGTCGTAGTCAAAATTGTCAAATCCGAGATCGGGTGGGCGGTCAGACAATCAAATTAGTTTAAGAGGAAGAGTCACTTCACCCAAACATATTTTCTATACTATGTTATATGGAATAGACACTATAGAGGATGAATTGTTATACACAGAATGAACTGAGTTGTCAGAGTCATCTGGAGTGAAAACAACCGAAAGAACTGCAGTACTCTAAGGTCTCAATATCAAATACTCAGGTCATCTATGCACTTCTATTCATAGAACATATATTGTATCTCTATTAGGGTAAATTATATTCTACATTTGAAGTTCAGTGCCAAGGATTAACCGTCAGTTAAAAATCATCTTAAGGACCTGTTAATGACCACACAAATATGAAGATATGTGAAGATCTTCTCAAGCTCTTCGAATGCTTTATACCTTGCTAACCCAAAGAATACACATCTTACGCAAAACAGCACTTAATGTTCCAAAAATTAAGGCAGAAAACACTAGTGTGACCCGAAATCCAATCCGAGTGAAGTAAAATTCTATAGTTAGAACTCTTCTTCAACGGAGGAGATCCAATTTTGCAATTTTATATATCCATCACACTAGTTATTCTATAATTCTCTCTTTGATTACCATATGTCCGGATCTCCGGGTATTTTTTTTGGTCATCTCATTTATTTTTTGTTCTTTCTTTTCAATAGCGTATAATTTAAATAAATATGAAATATGCGAAAACAATTCAAAAGAAGTGATTTTGAAGCATGGTTTTGAAAATAATGCAGATGAAGATATATATAGATAAAATATGAATCTAAATTAATCCTAGATATGATATATTTACTAACTAAAATATAAAAGTAATAATCTATACAGATTTGAATGTATATGTATATACATTAATTTTTACAATATGGACAATGACATAATGGATGACTAAGACTTAAATGATGATGTGTTGTCCATTTCATTGTTGACAGTAAATTGGCAAGTTTTTGTGAAATTTAGGTACAAGAATCACAAAATAGCAAACTGCATAATGAATTAAACTTTTTAAATAAAATGAATTAACTTTTTAGAAATTTAGTAAATCAACTTTTCAATATGGGTATAATCTAACCGACGGTAATATTTAAGATACGAAAAATCATTTTCCTTGATTTCTCCTAAATTTAGTGATGATTTTGATTTCAACATTATTTTGATGCAAATAAATATTCCATCTGTTTCAATGTGATAGATGTTTTAGGTTTTTCACACATATTAATAAATATATTATTTTTTGTGATTATTTTTTTAATAAATTTAGACCAATAAAAAATTAAAAGGGATAATTAAGTTTTTGAAATTTGTAATTAATCATTATTAGTTGACAAAATATGCATCGAAAATACAAAAAAAAATAATTTTTAAAAATAATTTTATTTTCTAAAATATGTAACAATACGGAACGGAGGGAGTATAACATATTCTATTTTGCAACAAGCATATGTATTCACACTTAGACGGATAAACAATCATAAGTAGAATTATATTTTAACTTAGGATAATCACATGTAAATAAATGCAAATCAAATAAGCAATCATCAAAGTAAGCATATCGACCGAAATTTTTGATAAACAATTTAAACAGAAATGACTACATTACGGGAAAAAAAAAGTAATTTTTAAGGTTCTGGAAGCTATTTAAGTATTTTAACTTTTTAAAAAACTTTACATATTTCTTTTTCCACATAGCTAATCATATTGATCAAGAATGCAAACCCATATTAGGCCACATCACACCACTTTAACTCATGGAATTAAACCCGTATAATTTAATGAAGCAATAAATAAACATTTTTTTGCACTTTCACAATGTGAATAACTTTTGCGATACTTAATGTGATTTGTGGAATTCAATAATAGTAATTAAGTAAGAATTAAAGAAGCAAAAGGTGGAGCAAGTGGTTGACGACGGTGTAGAGAGCACGTGTCGCTGTCTTAACGGAGACTTCTCGATCACTGTTGCCTTTTCCAGACCACTGCACGTGTCTGCTTCTTGGTCACCCAAATTTCTGCTTAATCTCGTTATATTTTCGTGTTTACAATTTAAATTTTCGGCTTCTGCTCCTCTAATTTCTTTTTTCTTAATGCTCCTCTAATTCCATTTCCTTTTCATGATTCTATTCCTAAATAAAATGTACTAGTGTATATACAACAACATTCTATAACCTTTTATTTGGACTTTCAATTTGAACTTTCAAAGTTCTAGAACTTATATGTTTCTTATTTGTTCGTTCATATCAACCCTATTTACTACAAGTATTGGCAGAGCCAAGAAAATCTTTTAAAGGGGTCAATTAGAGTGGACATGGATCAAATAGTATCATAATTTTTGATATTTGTTATTTGTTATGTATTTTACGGATATCTAATTTTTCAATTTACTTTATTTTGGAAAAATACGGTTATCCAAAAAAGTTCGGATATTTGTGAATATTTACAGATATCTCATACATTTTTTAATACAAATAAATTTAGAAAAAATCTACATGTTTGTTTTCAAAAAAGTATATTACAAACCGAAAGTGAAAATTAGT
Source organism: Moricandia moricandioides (assembly GCA_905132885.1). Classification (NCBI taxonomy): domain Eukaryota; kingdom Viridiplantae; phylum Streptophyta; class Magnoliopsida; order Brassicales; family Brassicaceae; genus Moricandia; species Moricandia moricandioides. The sequence goes on from CAJHQQ010001641.1 coordinate 14,615, forward strand.
AGAGTTATATATTTCATACTATTTTATAATGAAATAATTTTTTGATAAAACATAAAATTTTAGAAAATTGTAGTTTTTATAAAATAAAAATATTCCTTTCTTAATCTAATAATTTATATGTATTTTATAAATAAAAAATATATTATAAAATAAATAATTATATAAAATATACATTTAAACATTATATTTTATTGTAGATATACATATATTTGTATAAAAGTCGGAGCGAATCGGGATATCCGCTTTTAAATTTTTTAGTATTTATGATTTGTTTTGTTTTTAAAGGATATTAAATTTTAATATTTGCTTTACTTCGAAGACTTATGAATATCTAATTTTTTGGAACAAATCGAAACGAATAACGAATCAAATGAAATTTAACGGATAAAATGTATATTTTTAGGGTCAATTAATTCATCATAAGCATATATTACATGTGTCAACTGGTAATATGTCCCAGTTTTCTTTTCAAACTTCAAATAAAAAATTTTGTTTATAAAATTGACATGGGTCATGTGACCCTTTTACTAAAGAGCCGCCACCGACTACTAGTACGATTTTTTTTTGATGAAATATTAAATTTGTTATACATCAAGGAGAATAAATTTTATGTACAAGATTTAAGTGAAAAATGAAAGAATATAGCTTTGCAAAAGAAAAAAAAACTATGTGTGTACTTGGAACCACAGCTACAAATACGATTTAGCTTTCATTTAGTAGCCATGTAATTTCTCTATATACATCATAGTATAAATTATGTTACGTTATAGTTAGGGGAATGGTAATTCGGTTTCTAGCATATTTAACCAGCAACTGAAATAATTTCCATTCTGATTATTTATTTTATACATACTCAAACAAAAGATGTATATATGAGAATTCCGTACCACGTAACTTTAAAATATAACTCGTTTCTCTTATCAATTAAACATGGGACACGGTAAAATATTCAGTCAAAAATTATTATTTCATCGATGCTACGGAATTCATATTTAACCAGCAACTGAAATAATTTCCATTCTGATTATTTATTTTATACATACTCAAACAAAAGATGTATATATGAGAATTCCGTACCACGTAACTTTAAAATATAACTCGTTTCTCTTATCAATTAAACATGGGACACGGTAAAATATTCAGTCAAAAATTATTATTTCATCGATGCTCTGTGTTGATATGTGTTATCTTGTTAACTTTTTCACTTGAACTCTAAATAAAATTGTTAATTGATAAATGAAAACATTGTTTTTGCAACCAGCTATATTGCTTTTTAGGCTTATCTAGAATGTGCATGCACTTCACTATGCATTTATAGGGATTAAAAATATTATCAAAGTATCGTTTTGAAGAGATACATATTTTTGAAAAATATTAAAAGAGACAGTATTGCGATTGTATAAAAGGTGGAAAGAGAAAATTAAACTAATATACAAAATATTTTCTTTCATCACGGTATCCTCAATAAAATATATAGTAAATTTGTATTATTCTAAACTTCCGAAAAATATAATAATAATTATGAAAAGTTTTAAGGTTAAATTATATATTTCAAGATTTAGGAATGTATCTAACTAAGAATTTTATGTGATTTGTATTAAAGTGACAAATTCACTATTATTCAAACATGAATTTCAAAATTTCATCTTAAATTTACTGTTATTGAAATTGACATTTTATAAAAATATCTCAAATCCAATGTTATTAAAATATTTTAATTTGTGGAAGTTCAAAATTTTAAAGTGATTTTAGAATGTATGAGTGAAGTTTTTTAGTTGAAAAAGTTAAAACTCAAATTTCATGATTTAAAGTGATATTCTAGAATAATTTAACAAAAAATATTTAAAAATTTCCAATTCTTTGAAATCATTTATGACTTCATTAAAAAATAAATCATCTTAAATTTTATATTGAATACACCCTCTTAGAATATTTGTATTTAAAATATTTTAAACTTGCCAATTATAAATATTTAGAAGTTAGACCAAACATAATAATTGGAAAAATAAAAATAATGCATGGATCTGAATTCTTACTAGATTCGTAATGTAGTGGTACTGTTTTGACCACAGTTACAGATGTGATGTTATGATTTTATAAACAGCCTTTAGCTGCACATGTACTATTTTCTGGTATTTGCCACTATGTGCGTCACACGCCTTGCACACAAATAAAACAGGGGTCTAACTATTTCATGTCACTTATTTTTTTGCTTTTCTATTATATTGTAAAGCAAAAACCTTAGCAAATTGATTGATTATTTCAATGATTCTAGTTAAATTGTGTTTACTCTAACAAAAGATAATAGGAAAACACACACCAAAGAAGACAAAATGAAGCTAATCGGGTTCTCGATGACAAGGTTGATACAATGGCTCACGTTGTTCGTACAGGACAATTCTTTGGCTCCTCTTCTTCGTCGAACTCTTACATGTCCAAAGAAGACAAAATGAAGCTCACTTGTACGAGTTGCGGACGGAAAGGACATCTTGCAACGAACTGCTTCCGTACTTTAGGATATCCAGAGTGGTGGGGAGACAGACCTAGAGGTCGCTTATCATCAGGTAACAGACGTGGAACTTCCACCGCACCTCTGCGTTCGTCATATACTGATCCTATCAAGGCTAATGCGGTTACTTTAGCTTCTCAGCAACAACACACGACTAACATGATTACGTCTGCTGATCGTGTTGGATTTACTGGTTTGAGCGATGAGCAATGGAAGACACTTGTTACAATGTTAAATGAACGTAAAACACCAGCAAATACATTAAGTGGTACGTCATCTAATTTTTCATGGATCATTGATTCAGGGGCAACAAATCACATGACTGGTTCTATTGATTCTCTTACTGATATACGGGACACTGTCCCATTACCTGTGAAATTACCTGATGAACGGATCACGCTTGCTACACGACAAGGAACTGCGATTTTGAGTTCCATTCTTACGGTTCACAATGTTTTGTTTGTTGATGGACTTCAGTGCCATTTGATCTCTGTTTCACAGTTATCTCGTCAGAAAACATGTATCTTTCAGATTACTGACAAACTTGGACTTATTCAGGACCACATTACCAAGATGCTGATTGGAGTGGCTGAGCAGTTGAATGGACTATATTTTTTATGAGGGATGGAATTCGCTGGAGCAGTTCATCAAGACAAGCCAGTCACGTCTGATGTTTGGCATCATCGCTTAGGCCATCCCTCCTCTAGAGTTTTGAATTTTTTACCTATTTCAGTTTCTAATGATAGTGGTTCTCAAAATAAGGTGTGTGAGATTTGTACACGCGCCAAACAAACTCGATGTTCCTTTCCTACGAGTTTCAATAAAACTATTGATTTATTTGAAATGGTGCATTGTGACTTATGGGGCACTTACAGAACTCTGTCTCGCTGTGGTGCTCGATATTTCCTCACCATTATTGATGATTTCTCTCGCAGTGTCTGGCTATATCTACTGCCGACCAAAACTGATGTTACTGAAACTATTCGAAACATTATCTCCATGGTGCAATGTCAGTTTAATATTCAGGTCCAGAAATTTCGATCAGACAATGGCAAAGAGTTTATGTGTATGACTTCATATTTTCGGGAAAAAGGCATTATACATGAGACATCATGTATGGGTACACCGCAACAAAATGGACGTGCCGAACGCAAACATCGTCACATTTTGGACGTCGCTAGAGCACTTCGATTTCAAGCATCGTTACCTATTGATTTCTGGGGCGAATGCATTATGACAGCTGCATATCTGATTAACCGTACTCCCACACCTCTGCTAGGTGGCCAAACACCTTTTGAACGCCTCTATAAACGTCATCCTCCACTTACACATCTTCGTACCTTCGGTTGTTTGTGCTACGCTCATAATCAAAATCACAAGGGTGATAAGTTTGCTTCTCGCAACATCAATGGTGTCTTTATTGGTTATCCATACGGCAAAAAGGGTTGGCGTGTTTTAAACCCTCTCACTGGAAAGATCTTTACAAGTCGTGATGTGGTTTTCTGTGAATCCCAATTCCCATACTCCACTATGTCTACCTCTGAGTCCTATTCTTCTCCTCTGATAATTACCGAACTTCCTGCCATTCCAGACGAAGCAACGACACCTTTGGTCTCTGTTTCCCCAGTTTCACCCGATCTTATTCTTGCTGGACAAGCATTACCTGTTCCATTTACTGATGATATCAACTCTCCCTCTGACAACAAAACTGGAGTTGAATTAATGCCACTTCCCTCTCCTGCATTACCAGAAAGATCCACAAATCCACCGGATATTATTGAAACAGAGGATGTGTCACCGGATATTATTGAAACAGAGGATGTGCCACCTCCGACCGAAGCTGATCAACCGATAACACAATCTACCCCTGATACATCTCCTACTTTGGATGTATTTCCTCTTACTGATACATCGCCGTCTGCGGATTCGTCGATTACAGAATTAGGAAGAGGTCTTCGTACAAAGACTATTCCAGCGAAGCTTCATGATTATGTTCTTCAAACTATATCACCGGTTGTTACATGCCATACAAGCGCTCCATATGCGATTGAGTTTTACGTAGACTGTTCACATTTCTCACAGAGTCACTGTCATTTCCTAGCTACAGTTTCCTCCTTGATAGAACCAAAATCTTATCGTCAGGCTATCTTAGATGAACTTTGGCGTGATTCCATTCAGGATGAATTTGTGGCTCTTGAGGATAATGATACCTGGATTGTCGTTGACTTACCACCTGGAAAACATGCACTCAGTTGCAAATGGGTTTTTAAATACAAGTTTCGAGCTGACGGTACTCTGGAACGCCGTAAATCACGATTAGTTGTCTGCGGCAATAATCAAATTGAGGGTGATGATTATGAAGAGACATTTTCTCCTTTTGCAAAAATGACAACGGTTCGTACTTTTCTACAAATCGCAGCGTCTCGAAACTGGGAGGTCCATCAAATGGACGTTTATAATGCCTTTTTCTATGGTGATTTGAAAGAAGAGGTATATATGCGCCCACCACCGGGGTTTACTGGTTCTGATAAAAATTAAGGTCTGCCGTTGAAAAAGTCACTTTATGGCTTGAAGCAGGCTCCTCGCTATTGGTTTGCGAAGCTGTCATCCACTTTACTCACCTACGGCTTTACTCAATCTCTATCTGATTACTTTTTTTCATCCTAGACCGTGCTACTGATTACATTCAAGTTCTTGTTTATGTTGATGATCTTGTCGTCTCTACCAGTACTACATCACTTTTATCTTCTTTTAAAGCATATATGAACCAGTGCTTTCACATGAAAGACTTGGGTGTTTCCAAATACTTTATCGGTCTCGAACTTTCACGCAGTCCTACGGGTATTTATCTCTGTCAGCGAAAGTATGCTCTGGACATTATAGAGGAAACTAGTCTTCATGCCGCCAAACCTGGGCTTTTCCAGTGGAACAAAATCACGGTTTGTCTTTGGACAAAGGACCGGACTTTACAAATGTTGCTGTTTATCGACGACTCGTCGGTCGACTTATCTACTTGGTTGTTACACGCCCAGATTTGGCATACTCCATACATCTTCTTGCGCAGTTTATGCTGAAGCCCAAGCTCGCTCATTCGGATGATGCTCTACGAGTTGTACGTTATCTGAAAAGAAATCCAGGGCAGGGTATTCTTCTCCGAGCTCATACAGAACTTACGTTGTCCGCTTGGTGTGACTTTGATTGGTTCGGCTGCCCACTTACTCGACGGTCTCTTGCTGGCATAGTTCGTACATCTTCTTGCGCAGTTTATGCAGAAGCCCAAGTTCGCTCATTGGGATGCTGCTCTACGAGTTGTACATTATCTGAAAAGAAATCCAGGGCATGGTATTCTTCTCCGAGCTCATACAAAACTTACGTTGTCCGCTTGGTGTGACTCTGATTGGTCCGGCTGCCCACTTACTCGACGGTCCCTTACTGGCTGGTTTATCACTCTTGGAGGTTCTCCTATATCCTGGAAAATGCAGAAACAAGACAGCGTTTCTCGCTCCAGCTGTGAAGCGGAATATCGTGCTATGTCCTACACGGTTCAATAGGTTCTTTGGATTCGTAACTTACTTCGCACATTTGGCATACATTTCACCACTCCGATCCCACTGCATTGTGATAGCAAGTCTGCAATCTACTTGGCCGCCAATCCGGTGTTTCATGAGAGTACGAAGCATGTGAAAAATGATTGTCATTTCATACGAGATGAGATAGTCAAAGGCACCATTGTTACCAAACATGTTTCTACACATTCTCAACTTGCAGACATCTTTACTAAGCCTCTTGGACGCAAGGAATTTGATGAGTTTCTTTCCAAATTGGGAATTCTTGATCTTCACTCTCCAACTTGAGGGGGGTATTGAAGATATAGATGAATATATTGTCATATATTCGGATATATCCAAATATATCAATCTTCCTATTATATCGTTGTATATATCTTATGTTATTAGGAAAACTAGTTTGTGTATATACTTAGGTCTTTTGACCTTGATGAATATAAGAAACTATTCTATACGTTCTAGGTTTCTTGACAGGTTACATGAAGGCTTGGGGTTCAGGATTGGTTTCCAACATGCTTCATTACATGGATTTTTAATTAGCCATCTTTGGAAACTGCAAACGAGAATAGGTTGTATCTTACAAATTACAATATGTTTAGTGATTGTTTTTGAGTGCAGATTATATGGGCTTCATGATGCAGCAGCATCTATACCGCCATCATCTTAACCGTCTCTTAGGACTTTCCTTTTATTTCTGTTATTTCTGTTTTTCTTTATTTACTTTCTTGTTGCTTAAGTTTTCCTTTTTAGAATAGGAATGATCTTTCCTAGTCGGTTGTGACTTGAGAATAGATCGCTATATAAAGAGGCATTAGCCTTAGCTTTTAGACTCAGAACTTGATTAATAAAACAGAGAACTTTCTCTTATTTTCCTTGTCAACCGATTTGATTCAATTCATCGTTGCAAGAAGCAGGTCTCTAGAGAGGTATTAACCCCTAGATCGAGCTGTCCCTGTTCTTACCTTCCATCAGGTTGGTATCAGAGCAAAACATTACTTCTGCCGCCATGCCTCGTACCCGCAAAGAGACGTACGAACAGCAACAGCAAGCCATCGCCGATATGCAAGAGCAGATCGCACAACTCTCCCAATCTATGCAGGCTTTAGTAGCCCAAAGAAACCCACCGCCACCAGCTCAACGCGAAGACGACGAACCTTCTGATGATGACGCCACCGCAAACCCGTTTGCAGTTCTAGGTCAAAACAGAGCTCGCAACCAGCACAACAACGATGATCAATGGGATTGCAGCTTTAAGTTTGAGATTCCAGAATATCATGGTACTCAAGTTCCAGAAGACCTTCTTGATTGGATCGCCACCGTCGACGAGATTTTAGAATTCAAGCGCGCCCCTTTGGAGCACTGTGTTCCAGTACTAGCCATGAGATTTCGTGGGAGAGCAGCCGCGTGGTGGTCACAACTGAAGACGTCCCGTCTTCGTTTACACAAACCTAAGATCGAATCATGGGAAAAACTGAAGAAACATATGAAGAAAACGTTTTTACCTTATAACTATGAGGCTCTTATGTTTCAAAAACTACATCACCTCCGCCAAGGCTCACGTTCAGTGGAAGAATACTCCACCGATTTTTTTTTGCTGCTGAACCGTATTGAGCTCCAAGATACCGAAAGTCAGATTGTTGCTCGATTCATTGGAGGCCTACGATTACAGATCCAATACACTTTGAATCTGTTTAATCCTTTAACAGTTTCGGAAGCTCACCAACAAGCATTGACTGTTGAATCTCAAACAAAGGTCAACTCTTCAAATTGGAGCTCGGCGCGTCAACCACGTACGACTCAGACATCAACGACCCCACAAGAGACAACCACGCCTGAGACAGCTGTAGTAGCAACTGAACCTAACCGTCCAAATCGAGTTGGAACCCTTCGTTGTTTCGCATGCGGCGAACCTGGTCATCGACAATCCGCTTGCCCAACACGTAATCGCCGTGGACTTCTCCTTGATAGTTCTGGTCGGGACGTTGAGCTCGAGTATCACGACGACGAACAGCCCCCAGTTTATGATGAACCACCAGAGGAACTGGAACCTGATTCCGGACTCTCTTTGATGCTGCGACGCTCGTGCTTGGCTCCACACGCAACAGTCCAGCACCCACAACGGAATGCACTTTTCCAGTCGCGTTGCACAATTGCAGGAAAGGTTTGTAAGTTCATTATCGATTCAGGTAGCAGCGAGAACGTCATTGCCACAGATGCTGTTAAAAAATTACAACTCCAAGACGAAGAGCACCCGCATCCCTATAACCTTGCATGGCTTCAACAAACTAATGACCTTCGTGTAACCCGTCGTGCCTTGGTCACATTCTCTGTTGGTGATGCTTACCATGACCAACTATATTTTGATGTCGTACCAATGGACGCGTGTCATCTGTTACTAGGACGTCCATGGGAGTTTGATCGCAGAGTTACACACGATGGATACCTCAACACTTATACGTTTAAGCATAACAATCGGAGTTTTACATTAAAACCATCGAATCCACAACCGTCTCCTCCACCAGCAACACAAGTTTTGTTACTACAGAAGGCACCGTTCGAAGCTATACCGCCATCATCTTAACCGTCTCTTAGGACTTTCCTTTTATTTCTGTTATTTCTGTTTTTCTTTATTTACTTTCTTGTTGCTTAAGTTTTCCTTTTTAGAATAGGAATGATCTTTCCTAGTCGATTGTGACTTGAGAATAGATCGCTATATAAAGAGGCATTAGCCTTAGCTTTTAGACTCAGAACTTGATTAATAAAACAGAGAACTTTCTCTTATTTTCCTTGTCAACCGATTTGATTCAATTCATCGTTGCAAGAAGCAGGTCTCTAGAGAGGTATTAACCCCTAGATCGAGCTGTCCATGTTCTTACCTTCCATCACTTCACAAGTATTTACTTGCGTCTTCGATTTGACTTTTGATGGTTACTCTGAGTGTGGTTAATATGTGATCTATATACAAACTAACTAAAAGATTTATACAGCCATAAGAAAAGCAAAACATAGCCACATTCAAACTATCAACAGCAGTTTTAGGATATTCAGTCAACCAAAATGAAACTGAATCTTAAAAAAGAAAGAAAATGATAATAATAAAGAAAAATAACCACATAAATAACTACTGAAATATAATTTTTAACAAATAATTGAAGCTTAGAACATATGTTAAAACAAAAAATGTAATGAAGCAAAATATCCTCAAGAATTTAACAAAATTAATCTTAATATTTATAAACCTTTTACTCAAAATACTTAAAAACCATCAACGTTATTATACACACTTCATGCAATTCCAAACAAAAAACACATGCAATCAAAATTATATATAGTAATATATATTACACGATAATCATATTCCGCGTGTAGTACAAACTCAACCTAATATTTTATAAATGATTTATAAATTATATATGTCTTTACAAATATTAAAAGTTCTAATAAGGCTTTATATGGGAATATAATTATTTATATATAATAATATATAATCATTATATATATTTCTATAAAATACATTAAATTGTTTTATACAGTTTATAAATAAATAATTGGTGAAAATAAATAAATTCTAGAAACATTATATATTCTTCTATAATTATGTAAATAGTTACCACTAATCATATTTTTAATATTACCTGGATTGTTTAGTATTAATTAGTTTTAGAGTTATTTTTTATTTAAGATCTGATTAAAATAAATAATAAATAAAAATTATTAAATAATCAAATTATAACAATTTTTAAAAAACTTTACATTTGAACGACATAAAAAAATCATTTAATTAAATTTTTAGTTAATATATAGTAGGATTTTAAATATTTTTAATAATTATTGATTGGATAATAACAATATAATGATTATACTAAGATAATCAAATCAAAGTATAAGTGAAGTTGATGTCTTTTTAAAGTGGACCAATAGTGAATCTATAGTGGATCATGACGCATGATTAGTTTTATGGGAATTCGGCCAAAAAACACTAAACATGGCAAGAATAGCCAAAAGAAATATAGACTCGAGTCTGGTCAATAAAACCCTGAACTTTTGTTGACTTTTATCAGTTTATTAAGAAACTTTGATTGACCGACCAGATTAAGACACCGTTAACTGACAGTTAAGACGGTGGTTAATCAACGTTAAATACAGCCGTTTAGCAAAACTACGTCGTTTCATTCAATTTTTGGGTTTAATACAAAATGTCAAGACGTCGTCGTTTTATTTAATTAAAATGGTGGAAGGGTGGACTCGAACTCGTGCACTCGTGGTCTTTACGGGGGGGGGGGGGGGGGGGGGGGGGGTGGGGGGGGGTTGCCACTGAGCTAGTGGACTTCTAGCAAGATTATGAAACAAACTTCGTTTATTGAGTTAACGACGGGATGAATGAAATTAAAAAACAAACCCACCGGATCTCAGATCGGTAAACGATGGCCGCCACCGACGGGATCTTTCGCTGCATCTTCGAAGGTTGTATCTCCGGCCTCGACTCAGCCATCGAACGGCGTCCTTACCACAAAAACTGCGACTGTGCGCTTCACGACGGCGCTAAGAAAAGTCAAAATCAGCGGTGGAAGCCTTGCCGACGCCACGGAAGCTCGGAGAGCATCTCGTTTCCGATCCGGAGGTCTTGGAGCGAAGGCAACATCATGGCTTCGAGTTTCCCGACGGCTTCGTCGTCATCTTCGAATCTACAATCCCTTTCTTCGTCTTCTTCTCTTACAACTCTAGCCGATATACCAGTGGAGACGGCTGCGGTGGTGGAGCCGAGAAGATCTCGTCAGCTGGGGTGGACGATCGATGAAGGTGAAGATGTTTGATGATGATGACGATCAGTTTCCACGTTTTAAAGTTGTTCGTCGTTTCTTTTTGATTCATTTAACTGGGATTCGAAGATAATCTAAGAAACTATGTTCGTCAATCTATTGTAAAGTCCATTAGCTCAGTGGTAAAAAATCTGTATAATTAAAGACGAGAGCACATGTTCGATCCCTATAGAGCACATATTTTTAATTTCAAAAATAAATGAAACTACGTCGTTTCATTCATTTCTGTTTAATCAGACAAAGAGATAAAACGGTGTCGTATTCTTTAACACCCAAAATTAACGTCATCTAAATTATCTGTTAACTCTGTTGACGGTGGGTTAATTTGGTTAGTCAATCGTAACGTTCTTAATAAACTGTAAAAGTCAATGAAAGTGTGTGTTTTTTTTGGCCACCCAGTATGTCCATATTTCTTTTGGTCATTCTTACCATGTTCAGTATTTTTTTGGCCGAATTCCCCCACTAAGTTTCTACGTGCTCTATATGGAATGAACCCTAATTGTGATTCGGAAAATAGGACCACCCAGTGGTATATATCTTTCTATTATTAGATTTCTCGAATAAATTTAGTACTACCCAATGCATGTAAATTATTTCAAACTAGTCTATGAACTACATCTGATTTTATTTGGGTATTTATCCATCAAACAATCATGGAAGGACCACAACATACACCATAGATTTATTGCAACATCTATATAATATTTATTTATTTCTTAGTTAAGTGAGTTCAAAGTCATGTTTCCATCGAGGTTTAAAATTAAACTATTATTAAAGCCAGATGAAATGACCCCCAAAAATAACAAAATGAAACGAAAATCTAAAATGTGACGAATTAACAGGGAAAATAGGTTTTAAATTCCTGAAGTATTTGAAATCGGCAATTTTAATATTCAACTATTGTTCGCGCAAAATTATTCCCCAACTAATAGTTGACTGCGCGAAATTAGAACCGAAATAGTCAACCGTTAACTATTTAACGGAAATATAACGGTTTCCGTTAAATTTTTAACGGTTGACTATTCTAGCAAGATTATGAAACAAACTTCGTTTATTGAGTTAACGACGGGATGAATGAAATTAAAAAACAAACCCACCGGATCTCAGATCGGTAAACGATGGCCGCCACCGACGGGATCTTTCGCTGCATCTTCGAAGGTTGTATCTCTGGCCTCGACTCAGCCATCGAACGGCGTCCTTACCACAAAAACTGCGACTGTGCGCTTCACGACGGCGCTAAGAAAAGTCAAAATCAGCGGTGGAAGCCTTGCCGACGCCACGGAAGCTCGGAGAGCATCTCGTTTCCGATCCGGAGGTCTTGGAGCGAAGGCAACATCATGGCTTCGAGTTTCCCGACGGCTTCGTCGTCATCTTCGAATCTACAATCCCTTTCTTCGTCTTCTTCTCTTACAACTCTAGCCGATATACCATTGGAGACGGCTGCGGTGGTGGAGCCGAGAAGATCTCGTCAGCTGGGGTGGACGATCGATGAAGGTGAAGATGTTTGATGATGATGACGATCAGTTTCCACGTTTTAAAGTTGTTCGTCGTTTCTTTTTGATTCATTTAACTGGGATTCGAAGATAATCTAAGAAACTATGTTCGTCAATCTATTGTAAAGTCCATTAGCTCAGTGGTAAAAATCTGTATAATTAAAGACGAGAGCACATGTTCGATCCCTATAGAGCACATATTTTTAATTTCAAAAATAAATGAAACTACGTCGTTTCATTCATTTCTGTTTAATCAGACAAAGAGATAAAACGGTGTCGTATTCTTTAACACCCAAAATTAACGTCATCTAAATTATCTGTCAACTCTGTTGACGGTGGGTTAATTTGGTTAGTCAATCGTAACGTTCTTAATAAACTGTAAAAGTCAATGAAAGTGTGTGTTTTTTTTGGCCACCCAGTATGTCCATATTTCTTTTGGTCATTCTTACCATGTTCAGTATTTTTTTGGCCGAATTCCCCCACTAAGTTTCTACGTGCTCTATATGGAATGAACCCTAATTGTGATTCGGAAAATAGGACCACCCAGTGGTATATATCTTTCTATTATTAGATTTCTCGAATAAATTTAGTACTACCCAATGCATGTAAATTATTTCAAACTAGTCTATGAACTACATCTGATTTTAATTGGGTATTTATCCATCAAACAATCATGGAAGGACCACAACATACACCATAGATTTATTGCAACATCTATATAATATTTATTTATTTCTTAGTTAAGTGAGTTCAAAGTCATGTTTCCATCGAGGTTTAAAATTAAACTATTATTAAAGCCAGATGAAATGACCCCCAAAAATAACAAAATGAAACGAAAATCTAAAATGTGACGAATTAACAGGGAAAATAGGTTTTAAATTCCTGAAGTATTTGAAATCGGCAATTTTAATATTCAACTATTGTTCGCGCAAAATTATTCCCCAACTAATAGTTGACTGCGTGAAATTAGAACCGAAATAGTCAACCGTTAACTATTTAACGGAAAGATAACGGTTTCCGTTAAATTTTTAACGGTTGACTATTCTGATCATAATTTTGCGCAGTCAATAATTAGTTGATGAATAAATATGCGCATATAATACTTGAGTATTTAATTTGCCGATTAAAAATACTTGAGGAGTTAAAAAACAATTTCTTTTAAAATAAAATCATAATTTAACATATTCTTAAGTTAGATATAACCAATATAGAATATTTTTACTTTAAAAAAAACTTTTGAGGTTTTATAGTGACATTTACAATAATACAAATAATAATAATTGTATTTCATGTTTATAAAATTATTTAATATGGTTTTTAAAATAATTCTTAACTAAAAAAAATCAATTTAAATAAATATGCAAGATATATAGGGCTATATTTAACTGAGAGTTTTAGATGATTTGTATTAAAATAAAAAATCCACTGTCATTTAACCATGAATTAAAAAAATAAAGAGAAATTGCTAAGAATAACATAAGTTAAGTACCACTTTGCAAAAATACACACTATCAAAAATAGTAACATTTAGGTTTACATTTTAGTGATTATCGTTTTGGGTTTAATGTTAAAAGGGTGAAATTGAGTTTCTAAATGTTTTATAAATATTTAGAAAAAATAATTTAGTATATTTTCATCAAAATTTAAAGGTATTTTTGAAAATTGTCATTCATTAAAGGTAAATTTACAAAGTGATATCAAACTTATGCTAGAATTGCAATTTCCCACAAAATAAATCATTTAAAATCACTCTTATTAAACTTGACATTTCATAAAATATTGTAAAATCCATTGTTATTGAAAATTATTTAAGAGCAACTTTTCAAAGTATTATAAAACCAAATAAATTATTTATTTTGAAAGGTTGCTCTTAAAACACTTTCAATAAGAGTGGATTTTAATACAAATCATCTAAAACTCTCAGTTAAATACAACCCTACATATTTTGTTTATTTATTTAAATTGAATTTTTTTAGTTAAGAATTATTTTAAAAATCATCTTAAATAATTTTATAAACATGAAATACAATTATAATTATTTGTATTATTGTACATGTCACTATAAAACCTCAAAAGTTTTTTTTAAAGTAAAAATATTCTATATTGGTTATATCTAACTTAAGAATATGTTAAATTATGATTTTATTTTAAAAGAAATTGTTTTTTTAACTCCTCAAGTATTTTTAATCGGCAAATTAAATATTCAAGTATTATATGCGCATATTTATTCCTCAACTAATTATTGACTGCGCAAAATTATGATCAGAATAGTCAACCGTTAAAAATTTAACGGAAATCGTTATCTTTCCGTTAAATAGTTAACGGTTGACTATTTCGGTCCTAATTTCGCGTAGTCAACTATTAGTTGGAAAATAATTTTGCGCGAGCAATAGTTGAGTATTAAAATTGCCGATTTCAAATACTTCGGGAATTAAAAGCCCATTTTCCCCGAATTAACATGTATTTATCGACTAATGTGATGGTAGCCTTATGATAACACGAAGAGGTTAGTTTTTTGTTTCTGGGTTCAAATTATCCTTGATTCAATGAGTTATTTTTTTAAATCGAAATATCTAATACCGACATCAGTCTTGAAAAGAAATTATGAATCTAAGATCCGAAACTTCCACCGTTAATAATGTTAATGGTTGAGTTCCGGTTTAAAACGGTGGTTTGTTTTAGTATATGTGCACATTTGTTTACTTAATCAACTAGGTGTCTGATTTGCACATACGGATATAATCATTTTATAGATACTTATTAAAACATGCATTAATAAATAAAATGTTATAATAATAAATTATTATTCATATTTTATTTGAATTTTGTACATATTATAATTTCTTTAAAATTTATTTGTACACTATATTGATTATTAATAAACTAATATATAAATTTTAAAAATCAAGAATTTTTTAAGTTACATAATTTAATAATTTTACTTGATAATATTTAGTTATGTGTTTCTGTTTTGAATTTTTAATTTTTTATCAAAAGATATTTTTTTTGAATAACAACACAGTATATATAGGAGTTATCTTTTTATTTTAATATTTTTTAGATTTTGATATAATTTTTATTTTTATTAATTTTAATTACTTATCTAAACAAATAAATTTTAGATTCCTTTTATTTTTAGCTAATTTGTATATTTTCTTCATAAAGGATAACAATAATATTAACCAATTTTTAACATGAGGCTCGAATCCAAAAAATCATAGCAAATAATAGTATAGATACTATATAAAAGTGTAAAAGTCTCACAAAATTTAGGGGGATTTCCCACAATTCTGGCTACATAAAAGGCTAACATCGGTCAAGAAGAAAAAGGGGAAGATAGTCAGTGGCGGATCTAAGAGAGTTTATAGCTTGGGGCACCATCATAGAATTTGAACTAGTTGGGGGCATTAGCATAGTATTTGAATAAGTTATAAACCATTATCATAAGATTAGTTAAAGAAAACAAACAATTAATCGGGGGCACGTGACCCCGTTGGTCGCAACGTACGTCCGCCCCTGAAGATAGTGAAGCTCATTAGCGTCGCCCTCACCACTTGAATCCTAGGAGGAATTTGGAGACGAAGATCTCCAAATGCTGCAAAAACCATCCTTCCTCTTTATCTCCAATGACAAATGATTCTCCGGTGCACAGAACTCGTGAAAAGAGCAGCTTCTATGTATATTCAGTATTCTATTATTGTATCTGCTCCTGACACAAACTGGATTCAGAGATTCTGTTCCAAGGTTAAGCATCAGGCAGTTAATTGCATCTTAGTTAGGAGATGTCTTTAGAAAGTGTGATTCCAATTACGCTTAAAATCAAATAAAGTTCGAAGCTTTTTCACTACCATCTAAAAATTATGAGAACTGATCTATAAACACCATACCATCGTAGAATTAAGCATCATACAAGTATCTTTTTCTTTTCTTCTCAGTTAACGTTTTTTCTTAGCTCGTTTGGAAGAAGACCTCAACGTCTCTTTTCTCAGATCTTCTGAAGCTTTTGTGTCCACAAAAGGCTACACAAAACAAGAGCAAAATCAGCACAGGTCACAAGCTTAATTCACTAAGCTTTGAACTAACAACTTAACATGTATCCACCTGAATGCTAACAAGTTCATACAAACAATGGGAAGATAGGAAGAAACAAACACGCTTTAGAGTTGTATTCACAAAGAACAGAGGAGGAGATGAGTATACTCAAACCTCGTCCTTTCTCTTTTGGAGGTCAAGAAGTTCACGGCAATAAGCAAGACACTCGGCCTGATAAGCTGCAGCTAAATCCTTAATCAAAGCTTTCCTTTTGATGATCCCAACCACTTTCCCCAACAATTGGAGAGTCAAAGAAAAGCATTTTTAGTTAGATCACTACAATACACGCAAAATCAAGATGTTGAAAAGAAGCAATAAGACAGAAGAAGCTGGTGAATGAAACATGATCCTCATTCAGACATATCTATTACACAACCATGAATGTTCTCATCAATTGGAGCTCTAATCTCTCACTATCAAAGCAAACTTAAGCTCTTTCTACACTTGGTTAAAGACCCATTAGCAAAAGAAACGACCTTTGGGTATTAGCTAAGAAGGAGAAGCAAACCCTAGAAATCAGATTGATGTTGCAGAAAGAATTACTTCGGCTAGGATCGAATCTAGGCGGAGGAGTTGGTGTTTCCAGCGGCGGATCTTCGGGTTTTGATGGAGATTTCGGCGGAGAAGGGAGAGTAGTTCGATTATTTTCTTCCGCCATTGAAGGAGTTTCAGGTTTCTTTTTCCTCTCCGAGTTTTTTTGTTTGTTTATAAATATAAAACCTTCAGTTTCCATTTATCACCATGATTATGTAACTTTGAAAGTGTAACTAAATTTTCGATAAAAAAAAAGTGTAACTATTTTTTTTTTTTGACAAATGTAAAATAATATCAAACTAGCAAATATAAGTGGAAGCCTTGACTAAATTAAGAAGAACAATTTTTAACTTTTGGTAATTCGAAACAAAATAACAGAGGTTTACATTGGATAACATTGAAAGAGATTTGTACCCCTAAGGATATAGGAAGACTAGGTTTTTGAGATCTCTATGATTTCAATATAATGTTTTTTGTAAAATAATTATGGAGACTATTTCACTACCTAAATTTTTTATTGGCGGGTAATTTAAAAGGAAAGTACTACAATCACACCTCTTTTTGGAAGATAGACGAATATAGTCACCATCATATGGATGACATAGTATCATGGCAACAAAACTTCTACTCATATCAGGTTTACGAAAAATAATTGGTACGGGTCGAGATACGAGGGTTTGGAGTGAGTCTTGGGTTCCAGACTGAGTTGCTCGACCACCTAAACCTGCTAACCATATTGTTTACAGATTATCTCAACTTCTTGTTCAGTCCTATAATAGGAATGATACCCACGAGTCCGATTTCCAGCTTTTACGAGAATTCTTCCATCCAGATGATATCCCTTTGATACTTGGACTAAAACCTTCTCGCTCTCTAGTTCTGGATGGATATGTTTGGAACCATACGAAATCAAGAGTTTATTCAGTCAAATCTGGTTATGACCTCCTCCGATAGACTAAACTGAATCTTACACATGAATTGGTTCTGGAACCAAGTATCACGAGCCTTCAAAGCTATGTGTGAAAGATAAAGGCCCTAAGTAAGATGAAGCTTTTCTTGCAGGCTATCTCGGGCTGTGTCGCAACGGCAGAGGACACTTGGACACCGATAGGAGTTGTCTTAGATATGCTGGCCAGTGGAGTCGATTAACCATCTTCTTTTTTTAATGTCCGCCAACCTTACATGTTTGGGCTTTATCAGACTATTTGTCCCTTCCGCGTTACTTCCCGAGTACATATATTTACTAAAACATTAACTTTCTGTTTTGGAGGAGAAGAGAGGTGGCCCCATTGAGACTACAATTCAATACCTTCCCATGGATCTGTTGGTACATTTGGAAGACGAGAAACGACAAACTCTTCAATGGAAATATGTATCCCGATTGACACTATTGAACTAGTGTCCCTTGAGGCGGAATGTTGGAATAAGGCTAACGAAAAGGAGGAAGTGAACAATGACCATGAGGATCCTCCTTCTACAGAGGTTGAGACAGTACCCCATTGGATACTTCGAATATCTACATGCCAAATATGCTTCATGGATCGATAATGGTCATGTCAGTGGCCTAGGGTGAAGTCTTAAGGATCAAATGGGTTCTGAATCTTTCGGATTACATGCGTGCGACATAAGCTTCTCAACATTACATGTTAAAATGAAAGTTTACTATGAGAAGCTTCATGTATGAGAGATAGAAGGATACCTTCAATCCGGTTTGAGACAGTCTGCTCAAATCTATTGGACATGACTTCAAATCCGATGGAGTGGCCAGCTTTCGCGTCAAAAATTGAGTTGTTCCAGAAACTACATGAGGACTTTGAGGACTTGAGCCTGATTCATATTCCTCGTAGTATGAATGGTCGGGTAGACTCATTAGCAAGAGAAACGAGAATCAGAAGATACATTTTCTTCCATATGGATCAGATATGGACAGACGGAGGTGCTATTCAGAGAATCGACTCATCTGACAAACACTTGATCTATTTCAAATGGGTAGCAGACAAAAAAAGTGGAAGCCTTGACCAAAGATTTATTAATATTTCTATATCATAAAATCTAATTTTCGATTTTCAGAATAAATAAATTATCCTGAATATTAGAGAACATTGTCACGCCCCATCCGGATTGGAACGGAACCGGGCCGAGCCGAGAAGGATCCCGGGAAACTTAGGATTTACTTAAGTGTTAAGCTTTGTAAAATATCTAAGTAAGGATAATGTAAAATAATGTGGGCTATCTTAAGGGCTAAGTTACTTAAGGGAAGGGTACTTCACCATGAAGTTACTTCATTAGAGGGAACTCTTAATAGCCGTTAGATCGGTTTGATCTCCACCGTCCGTTGAGGAGGTGATTTTGTATAAATAGGGGGTGAGATCCTCACTTGTAATTCATTCAGTTCTAATAAGAAAACACTTCCTAAAAGCTCTAAGTTCTCTCTAAAAACGTCCCACTCTCTCTCTAAGTACTGATCGGTTTGTCCGAAAGGCTGACTTAGCAAATCACACGGGTGAAAGGTGCTAAGGCCGCACGTCCTGTTTGCTGTGAAGAAATCAGTCCGTGACAGTTGGTATCAGAGCTACGTTACGATCCATACAAGGGGAGACTCTGTCCGAGAGAAATGGCGAAAGGAGGTAAAGAGAAGGAGGTCAGTTCGACATCCGGTGTGGAGGAACGTGGAAGGGAGGCTACGTCCACACGTGTTGGAACCCAACGGGAGAAGAGTGTTTCCCGTGAGGCCTTGGGTGTGGCCGTGGGTGAAATTGGTGAGAAGCTCGAGAGGGTTGAGCATACCGTCACTGAGCTGGAGGGTGTAGTGTTCGGTGGGCTTGAGGAAGTTAAGCAAAATGCTGCCGACTTAGACTCTCGGTTCATTCGACTCGAGGAGTTGGTGACGGGATCCATTCAGGCTGTGCGTGATGACATCGAGGGGATGAAGGCACGCTTTACTGTGATGGAGGAGGACATCACGCTGGTAAAGAGGGCAAGTGTGAATGCCGGGGCCGTTGGAGGAACCAGTGCGGGTCGGGTCGACTTTCCACGACCGAACCGGTTCAACGGTGTGAGGGATGCCAAGGAGGTGGAAAATTTCCTTTGGCAGATGGAACAATACTTCGACAATCTCAACCTGGTGGATGAGAATGCCAAAGTAAAGGCCGCAACGTCTTATCTAACGGACACGGCCATGCTGTGGTGGCAAAGGAAGCACTCGGAGATCGAGCAAGGAACGTGTCGGATCAATACTTGGGAAGATTTCAAAAGGGAGTTGAAACGGCAGTTCTATCCCGAGAATGTTGTCTATGAGGCCCGTAAGAAGTTGAGGGAACTTTGACAGCGTGGTTCCATCCGAGACTATGTGAAGGAATTCACAACGCTCATGCTTCAGATTCCGAGCATGACCGCCGAGGATCTTGTGTTTTACTTCACCGACGGACTGCAATCTTGGGCCAAACAAGAGTTGCAGCGTAGGGGAGTTTAGACCGTCGATGAGGCAATAGCGGTGGCAGAGTCTTTGACTGACTTCCGTACCTCGGGTCCGTTCGAGTCCTTCAAGAGGAAGGAGCAGGTTGTGGCCAAAGGTGGGGGAGCAAGACGGGATACAAACCGACCATCCAACCCAAGGGGCTTTGAGAGGGGTGCTCGGCGGGAGGATTTTGAGGCAAGAAAGAAGTCCTTCGTTCCTAAGGGAGGATGCTTTGTGTGCAAGGGGCCACATGCGATGAAGGATTGCCCGAAGATGGGGTCTTTGTCCGCAATTATGGAGAATCGGGAGACCGAGACTCCGGAGGAGGGACCAAGTAAGATGGGGTCGTTGCAGCTACTCAACGCCCTAAAGGCTAACCCGGTGGTGAAGCCAACGAGCAAGGGGCTCATGTACGTTGAGGCTTGGATCAATGATAAACCGACCCGAGTGATGGTGGACACGGGCGCCACTCATAACTTCATGGCAATTGATGAGGCCGTGAGACTCAGTGTGAAGTGGTCCAAGAAGGATGGATGGATGAAGACGGTAAATGCTAAGGCTCAACCCGTCAACGGGATAGCCCGAAGGATCGGGGTGCGGCTGGGCAGTTGGAGCGGACCGGTGGACTTCTCAGTTATTCCTATGGACGACTTCAAGGTAGTTTTGGGTATGGACTTCATGAGACAAGTCTCAGCCATACCCATGCCTGCATTGAGTTTGGTGTGCATACTCGAGAAAGGATCACCGTGCATGATCCCAGCCCTTGAAGAAAAGACGGATGGTATGCGGCAATTGTCGGCAATGCAAATCACCAAGGGGGTGAAGAAGGGTGAACCCACGTTTTTGGCCATGATGAAGATGGAAGATGAATCCAAGAACGTGGAGTCCATCCCTCAAGTCGTTGAGGCCGTCCTTGAAGAGAATAAGGACGTGATGCCCACAAAGTTGCCTGAAGCTTTACCACCGAGGAGGGCGGTGGACCATCAGATCGAGTTGGAGCCGGGAGCCAAACCACCATCCATGGCGCCTTACAGGATGGCTCCATCTGAGCTTGAGGAGTTACGGAAACAACTCGACGAGTTGTTAGGGACGGGGAAGCTGAGACCGTCCAAGGCACCTTATGGCGCAATGGTTCTGTTCCAGAAGAAGCACGATGGGTCGTTGAGAATGTGCATGGACTACCGGGCCCTTAATAAAGTGACAATCAAAAACCGTTATCCAATTCCGTTGATCGCGGATCTCTTCGATTGACTTGGTGGGGCGAAGGTCTATACGAAGATGGACTTACAGAAGGGATATTATCAAGTCCGGATTGCGGAAGGAGACGAACCTAAGACAACATGCATAACGCGGTATGGGTCGTTTGAGTGGTTGGTGATGCCATTCGGTCTTACGAACGCCCCAGCCACGTTTTGCACTCTGATGAACCAGATCCTTCAGCCCTACTTGGATCGGTTCATGGTGGCATACCTAGACGATATTGTCATCTACAGCAACTCGATGGAGGAGCATGTGGATCACCTACGGACAGTATTTCGGGTTCTTCGTGAGAATGAGCTGTTCGTGAAGCGGGAAAAGTGCACGTTTGCCACCGAGGAAGTTCAGTTCCTAGGCCATATCATTGGGCATGGGAAGCTGAAGATGGATGAACCGAAGGTAAAGGCGATTATGGAGTGGGAGGCCCCGACCAAGGTGACGGAGTTGAGATCTTTCCTTGGTCTGGTCAACTACTATCGACGGTTCATCGAGGGATATTCGGGGAAGGCTGCGCCACTGACGGACCTTCTCAAGAAGGGGAGGATATGGGACTGGTCTGATCAGTGTCGAGAAGCTTTCGAGGAGCTGAAAACGGCGGTAAGTCATGAACCTGTCCTTGCCTTGCCCGATTTCAGCTTGCCTTTCGAACTACACACGGATGCCTCCGACTTTGCCATCGGAGGAGTGCTTATGCAGAACGGACATCCGGTTGCCTTTGAGAGCCGCAAGCTTAATGATACGGAACGGCGGTACACGGTACAAGAGAAAGAGATGACCGCCATCGTCCATTGTTTGCGAGTTTGGAGACACTATCTTTTGGGAGCACATTTCTCGGTCAAAACGGATAACGTGGCGACGAGCTACTTTCAGACTCAAAAGAAGTTGTCCCCGAAACAGGAGAGATGGCAAGACTTCCTGGCTGAGTTCGATTATACCTTGGAATATAAGCCAGGAAAGGTGAACGTAGTGGCGGATGCACTAAGCAGGAAGGCGGAACTAGCGACCATGAGCCAAGTCGAGGGGACCATTATGGCTCGGATCCGGGAGGGGTTGGAACGTGATCCAGTTGCCACGGAGCTAGTGAAGCTGTCCAACGAGGGGAAGGTGCATCGGTTTTGGGTAGAGGACGGGCTACTCTACACCAAAGGTCGTAGACTCTATGTCCCGAAGTGGGAAAGTCTTCGACGGGATATCGTTCGGGAGTGCCATGATACTCGGTGGGCGGGCCATCCGAGACAGAAGAGAACAATGGCACTTGTTGAAGCTGGATACTACTGGCCACGGATGAGGGATACCGTGGAGTTGTATGTAAAGACTTGTCTAGTTTGCCAACAAGACAAGTCCGAGAATAAGCAGTCTGCGGGTTTGCTGCAGCCACTTCCCATAGCGACCATGGGACTCGGTCTCGCTCGACTTCATCAGCGCGTTGCCAAAGTCCGAAGGGTTCGGATCCATCTTGGTGATCGTAGACCGGTTTTCTAAGTATGGGACGTTCGTGGCATGTGGTCGGGACTGTACTGCGGAGGAGGCAGCAAGGGCGTTTTTCAAGAACGTGGTGAAATTTTGGGGACTTCCGCGGAACATTATGAGTGATCGGGATCCCCGATTCACCGGGCGTTTGTGGACGGAGCTGTTTAAAATGCTGGGAACATAGTTAAGTTTCTCAACAAGCTTTCACCCACAATCAGATGGGCAGACCGAGAGGGTGAATGCCTTGTTGGAGGGATATCTCCGACACTTTGTGAGCGCCAACCAACGGGACTGGGCCAAGTTGCTGGACATAGCCCAATTCTCATACAATCTTCAACGCAGCGAGGCAACGGGACGGAGTCCGTTTGAGCTTGCAACGGGACAACAGCCATTAACCCCGCATACTTTGGCAACACCAAAGACTGAAGGGAAGAGTCCAGGGGCGTTTATAATGGCTAAGCAGTGGGAGGAACATGCTGATCTTGCCCGAGCATGTTTGGAGAAGTCCCGAAAGCGGATGAAGAAGTGGGCGGATGAGAAACGACGGCCTTCGGAGTATTTAGTGGGCGACCTTGTCCTTGTTAAGTTGCTTCCACAACAATTCAAGGCATTCCGGAGTTTACACAAAGGCTTGATCCGGAGGTACGAAGGGCCGTTTGAGATAGTTGGGAAGGTGGGGAAGGTTTCCTACCGACTGAACCTGCCAGACACATTGAAGATCCACCCGGTCTTTCATGTGAGCATGCTGAAGCCTTACCATGCTGATGAGGACGACCAAGATAGAGGCGTCTCAAAAAGGGCACCACCAGTCATGACCAAGTCTTATGACAAGGACATTGAATAAGTGTTGGCGTCCAAAGAGGTAAGGAAACAAGGAGTCCCGAGGCAAACCCATTTCCTAATCAAGTGGAAGGGACTACCCGAGGCTGAAGCGACGTGGGAACCGGAAAACGATCTATGGCAGTTCCGGGAGGCATTGAAGGCATACACGGTGACGAGGGCGTCACCGCCTTAGGTGGGGGAGGATGTCACGCCCCATCCGGATTGGAACGGAACCGGGCCGAGCCGAGAAGGGTCCCGGGAAACTTAGGATTTACTTAAGTGTTAAGCTTTGTAAAATATCTAAGTAAGGATAATGTAAAATAATGTGGGCTATCTTAAGGGCTAAGTTACTTAAGGGAAGGGTACTTCACCATGAAGTTACTTCATTAGAGGGAACTCTTAATAGCCGTTAGATCGGTTTGATCTCCACCGTCCGTTGAGGAGGTGATTTTGTATAAATAGGGGGTGAGATCCTCACTTGTAATTCATTCAGTTCTAATAAGAAAACACTTCCTAAAAGCTCTAAGTTCTCTCTAAAAACGTTCCACTCTCTCTAAGTACTGATCGGTTTGTCCGAAAGGCTGACTTAGCAAATCACACGGGTGAAAGGTGCTAAGGCCGCACGTCCTGATTGCTGTGAAGAAATCAGTCCGTGACAACATGCTGACATGATATCTTCAGCGTAACACAAGAAATATCATTCTTAAAATTACCATCATGAATGAATCTCTAAAGAAAAATCTGGATAATATAGTCAGAAAGTGAATCTTTATAATACATATATAATTGTTAGTTGTAGTAACATCTATGTAATATTTTTCTTAGTTATAAAAACATAGCAAATATATGTATTTTTCTTACAAATGTCACATGTTAGTCTATAGCAGATTGCATAATACAATCTTACATCTAAATTTAATTTAACTAGTATTTGTTGTTAGAAAAAACAACTAAAAAGACGTCAAAAGAAACCCAACTAAAAATAGCATGGTTGATTTATTTATTCTTGGTATGTAAATCAACTGACTTATACTTTCTTGAGCTTCTTCTAAGTTTAGCACAAGATAATAGTAGGATATTTTGGGATATTTGACGTTTTACCAATTTTATATAACCGTAAAAAAGTCTTATAATCTTCTCTATGTATATATAAAACACCTTGCTTCTTTTCAAGACGTCAAAAGAACTTGTCTTTTATCACAAAAATCTTTGAATTGCATCGTTATATGGCGAATGAAATGATGTTTGTTCAAACATGGGGAGAGGTGGCACCATCACTATCTCATCGGATTCAGCAGAGACGATTGTCGAGGAGCATGTCACAGCCTAAGTTGGAGACCATTTTTGAAGAAGGATGTGATAGTTTTGCAGTTCAAGCGCCAAAACGGATTGTGATCTTTCTTCCTCTTATTCTCTCAATGCTTTTGTACTTTGTCTTGTACAAAACTATCAACGGCTGTTAATGGTTGCTTCTTCTTTTAAATTTGTAATTTGGGTGTGTTAATAACAAAATCTCTCCATGATTTTAGGTTAAAAAGGAATTAAGACTTAAAAGGTTGGTTCTATTTACTAGAAAATGTGTTTGCATATGAATTCATGAGTCTTATTGGTAAAACAATATCTTATTGGTAACAACATTTTGAACTCATGAGTCAAGAGCACTTTAAAACATGTTATAAAATCATATATGACAAATGAAATGAACAAAATGAATTAGAAAAGATTATATATATAAGAAACTCTTCTGGTTATACATTTGCCAAACAAAACAAAACCTCAAATTACATTAAAAAAGTTTATGCATATGTATGTATGTAAACATGTTCAAGAAAATCGAACAACACGGTCATGTCTATACAACAAAACACATGAAACGGCCGATATAATCGCCGGAACGAGAAGTAAAAGACGGTGTCCTTGTCCCACGACGACTATTGAATCATCGGATCTTTCTTCGAAAATGGTCTCTAGTGTCGGAATCATTGAACATCCACGGCGATAAATCATAGCCGCCGGTGCCATCTCAGCTCCAGATAAAGATCTCCTTCTTCCTAATTCTGATCTGACCATGATAGTTTCAAGAGTTTCTTGTTCTTGAAAATGTTTAAAGAGAAAAGTCTTGAATGAAAGTGTTTTTGGTTTCTAAGTTATCTCAAATGGAGAATTCTTGGTGTATATATAGAGTCTAATGCATAAAAACACGGTTTTAATTTGTTTGGAAAAAAAGTTTTTAAAGAAAATAAAAAAAAAGAAAAGATGGATCAACGGCTGTCTCTGGTCCAAATCGAGCAAGTGGTATGTATGACTACACCCGTACGTACTCCTTTTGATATTGACAGAGTTAAGGATTGTAAAAGTAACGACAAAACTTTCCTCTATTATTATTTGGTGACATGCATAGAAACAAACAAAGTAGAAACAATTACTCAAAATATCCAAAACACAAGTTGAATCACGGAGGAGAATACGACTCTGAGAAAGACGAAATTTCGGAGAAGTATACGACCAGTTGAAGTAGTTCTTAGTATCGGTCCCTTGTTTGGTTTAATTGTATCTCTACGTGGACGAGATAGATACACATGAAATATTTTCAATTAAAGTTTGGTACATTCACTATATCTTCTACAACTTCTAGAAGTATTTTCTACAGAAATAAATAACTCTTTATTTCTGGTCAACTTCAAACAAATTTCTCTTTTGATCCCCCAAAAAGAAGCCAAATTATCTTTGAAGGGTTACACAAATTATTCAAAAGAATTATATAGTTGTTTGATTGTATTTCATCCATTCCTTATGCAGTTCTCGGAAGAGCAAAACAGCTTTGAGCTCTTCACTATTCTGCTAATACCAGAAATCATTTCTTTCTTTGGCGACGATTCAAAAATATTTTGAGCAGCTTCCACCCTCATGCACTTTGAATACAAATCTGTTATCTCAACACCTGTATGCGGGAAGTGTTTAAACCAAATGCTTACTTTAGTTTGGTTCAGAGATGAATATGCCTTGATATGATTTGGATGTCGGTGCTAGAAGAAATTACATACGGTAAACAATCACTTATCACCGTTCAAGTACCTATCTAGTTGAGTCTTCAAAACTCCTCTCTAAAACATATTTACTCTCTTTATTCCACTAAGAGTCTTTAAAAGGTTTTTTCTTGTTAGATTTACGTGTGATCATTTTCTCTTTGTAGTGACACAACATATGTTTGATAAAAAAAATAAAAATGCATACATTTAACCGAAAATCACATATGTTCATTAAAGAGTTCTGAGAATAACTTTTTCATGATTATCGATTAACCAAAACCATTTTAATAAAATGCTTATTCATAGGCGTAAATTGGCCATAAACTAATAACACCTATAAAGATGATATTCCACCGCACTCAGCTTCACAAGACAACCATGAAACTCCCTTCACATTTTCTACAGCCCCATCCATAATAAGGCTTTTGATGAGCTCAAAGTAAAAACAAAAAAAAACAGGGACAAATTGAAAAACAGAACCGGCTGATATAGCATTAGCTTTTTCTTCCTACGCTAACATCTCTTAATTCCTAAGCCAGCACAAGCATTGATCATACTAGAAAAGGATAGACTCGTTTGACTATATTCCATCATTTTCCATGTGATCAAACAGCTGATGAATTGCTTCAGCACAAAAAAAATCGTTTGTTTGTAACTTTTCTCGTGTCATGAGGTCAAATTTAGAGATCTAAGAGAAGAGTTCACTTTGGGTCTTGGAGTGTTCGTTCTTCTCAGAGTGGTTAAAAATACAGTGATGGTCAGTTAAGTAGCATTGGATCCATCTTTAGTGATTCAGCGTGATACTAGACTACATCACTGTATTGGATTTATATGTTTGTTGATGTTAAATTATGTGTACTTTTGAATTGGATGAATGAAAGTGATGTTGAGTAAAAAAACACCATTACGTCTCTCTAGATCTTTTTCTCCAACTTCTCACTAGACTTAACTAATCGAAATTTGCTTTTGGTAACCAGTGCCTCACACCGCCGTTCTCAACCCTCTCTTTTGTCTTTTGTTTATGTAAATATGGTTTTTGATCTATAGACCAAACTTGGTTTCCGTTAGCAGATCTCTTTTCCCTTGTAGATTTTGGAGTGCTTTCCAATCCGAAGTTAAAGATGTTGGTTTCATTCTAATCTTATCTTGAAACTATCACCTCTGTCTATTTTCCTTGAGAGTAAAGTTCGAAATCTATTTCCCCCCGAATACATAGTTCGAGATCTATTTCTCCACAATAATCGAAATAGAGGGTTTAATATCAGTTTACTGTTTTAAATTAAACCGTAAACCATTAATTAATAGTTAACCAAATAAGATCCAATTAAGAATTATTTAAACTCGATTTATACCCGATTTAAGACCCAGTTTAAACCCAATTTAAGTGGATTACTGTTTTTAATGAGTCTGAGTCTTAAATCGGGTATAAATCAGGTTCAAATCATTTTTAATTGGATCTTGTTTGGTTAACTATCAACTTTAAATGGTTTACAGTTTAACTTAAAACAGTAAACCAACATTAAGCCATCTAATTCAATTACTATAGGAGAATAGATCTCGAACTATGTATGTTGGGAGAAATAGATTTTGAACATTACTCTCTGGGGGAAATAGGCAGAGGTGATAGTTTCAGAGACATTTGGTGCTATATCATAGTTCTCGCAGGGAAAAATATCGTCGACCCTTTTGAGTTTGGGTTGAATAATAAGTTATTTCGATCGTTAGATCCATCTCCTGGTTGAATAATAAGTTATTCTGATCGTTAGATAGGTCTCCTCTTCTACAAAAATTGCTTTATTCCATTTGTTTGGGATGGATTATCTCTCTAATCAATAATATGCACTTATTCCTTTTTAATATGAGTCTATATTTACTTTAGTGGTAAAGCCGATAGGCTTTAGGTAAAGTATCTTTGTGACAAGGATGTGGTGGAGTTAGATTGAAATCAATTAACTTAAGGGAAGATTAGAAGAGCCATAATTTTCTTTATGAGGACGGTCCAGCAAAAGATCTAATGTTTGGTAAGTCGAACTATCTCGGAGTTATAATTGGCGGTAGATGGAGATCCCTCGACACAAGCAAAGATTGGATCATAGGTGGAGTAAGAAGGTTCTCCGTTTACAGCAAGGTTATCACGAATTCTCCTGTGGTGAGAAGCGAAAGAGGGAGGTTAAGACTCTCGGCGGTGAAGTATCGAGGCAGCCGAGACTGCTCGCATGAGGACACACATCATCAACATGTGTCCTCAGTTTTTTTATCAGGCAGAACGTGGAAGGACAACAATTACAAACAGATCTTTATCTTACGCTTATATTTTTAGGGTTTCTCTAGTGTTTATATTACTGGACCTCATTTTTGTAACAATGTCAAACCTTGTAGAATAACTCATTGGACTAGTTTCAAGGCAAATGTTGTCGACAAAAAAAAAGCATAAAACCTCCAACTGTTTTATATTTATCCTAAATCATTCTCATACCTTTATATTGTTATCTATATCCCTATTATTCTCTTTAAAATATGTTTTACCATAACTATTTTTCGATTAATTTATCTTCTTTGATTAAAAAATAATTCAACAGTTTATGCCAAATTTGAAGCCATTTATTTTCCTGAATATTTTTAGTTGCAAAGTAAAACAGATTTATTAGATTCACATTTTTATTTTTTCATCAAATAGTAATATATGTAGTGAGAAATATGTTTATATTATATCTTTAAATATAATTGTTCAAAATAGATTTAAACATTTAATACAATCTATACTACTAAAACATATAAACTCTTAAAATTATTTTGACGAGTTGCAAAAATAAAAAATAAACACAATTGTAAATATATTGAGTTATCAAATTTTAAAACACATAATCTTATAATTAACAATTTTTATCTCTATTAAATAGAGTATTAAAAAGAAATAAATCTAGTTACATTCTTCACACGGTTCACACGTTGCGTGGTCTCACATCGCTAGGCTAAACAATAAAAATATTTATATTGAAACCATATGATTTTATAAGCTTTGAAACAAACACATTTTTATTGAAATGCTTTACCTCTTGTCTCCACAGAGGCGACATAAAAGCTTTCTTCGATGTATTTCTTCATACATGCACTTATTGAAACCACAACTCTATAAATTTGGTCATCCTCCTCACTTTCATCTTCGACAAAGATTGCAAAAGAATTGATCCGTCCAACCTTGTACTTGGTCTTCTCATTTCCAGCATCAGTATGATCTACTATACTAGAGATCTCATTTTGTAGAAGATAAATACTCTCAGCAGTTCTAAATTTCATGGTCTCCATATCAAGGAAAACGTCTACTTCTATTTGCACCATGACAGGAAACGCTTTTTATATAGAAAAGTGTAACTAATAAAATTGTACAATTTGTGTTCAATTTGATAAGCAATAAGATTAATCCTTCCAATGATCTAATTGCAAGCATAATAGATCATGTGATACTTAAAGAAGTAATTATAATTTAAGGCGTTATAAATCAAAATAATATAATATTTTTTTCAATTTAAGCAATAAGAATGGTTTAAATGCAAAATAAAAACTAAACAATTTAACTAAGCGGATTTCAAATTAAATTAATTAACAGTGATAAATTTTTAATCAATTGCTAAAGTATGAACGTATGGGCATGGATAATAATTGATCAAGAATGACTAATTTCTAAGCTAAGATGCCAAACAATTCAATATACAAGTAGATTACTCCACTTCCATGATAATAACCATATGGTTTTGTTTAGTACCATTTATTAATGTATTAAGCATCAATTTCAATCAATCAAACACAATAAATCATGCATTAGTCAACAATTTTCAACTCAAAGCACTCATTGGCGTCAGATATAACCGAAATTCTAATAATTTCCCTTTCAGAGAAGTGTTACTCTTACTCGATCTTCGTCAAAACAATGCCTACAGCGACCAACAAAAAATAAGGCTATTGTGATTATTTGTCGGAACATCAAATCAGCTCTTGTGAATAAGGATTATCATATTAGGTACAATCATGTTTTTTTTTTTTGTGATAAGAACCACTTTGCATTAACAAATTGTGGTATACAGTTTTTAATAATAAATTGTGGTATACAATTCTAATTAACAAATTGTGGTAACAAATGATAAGAACGCACGAGTCCAAATTTTTTCCATTACATTTCAATCTATGTAGAAAATTATGTCTGAGTGTTTGATTTGTTCTTGTCATATTAATAAAGAAGATCAACAAGGAAGGATTTCGCATATTTGTTAATATACTACTCAGGTATGGAGGTAGATGAGTATTTGGGTTTTCGGGTTTCGATAGAGATTTTGGTGTAGTCGCGCTTCTTTTCTTCCGCCGTTGAAGGAGTTTTAGGTTTGATTTCCCACAAAGTTTATTTTTTATTTTAAATATAAACTTTCAAAAACAAATTATATTTTTGAAATATAAAATAATATCAAACATATGAAATTTTTATAAGAATGTCATTATTAGTCTATAACGAATTGAAGGATACAAATTTACATATAAATTTAATATAACTGGATTTTTTTTGTTAGAAAATCAACTAAAAATAGTGTAGTTGATTTTTTTTTTTAATTCTTGGTATGTAAAACCAACTGTTTTTTACTTTCTTGAACCTCTTCTAAGTTTGGCACAAGATATTGTTAAGAGATTAACAGGTCACTGTCTTTATATTTTTAGATATTTGACATTTTACCATATTTATATAACCGTAATAAAGTCTTCTAGTCTTCTAGTCTTCTCTACTTATATATAATCCTCCTCTCCTCTGGCTCGTTTGTTCCCATCTAGTAATAAGAACAATCAAATCATCCACACAACACCTTAATGAGACGTCAAGGAAACTTATCTTTCACAACATAACTCTTAAAACTGCATCGTTAATGGCGAATAAAATGAGGTTTATTCAGACGTGGGGAGAGGTAGCACCTTCATTATCTCATCGGATTCAGCAGAGACGATTGTCGAGGAGCATGTCACAGCCTAAGTTGGAGACCATTTTTGAAGAAGGATGTGATAGTTTTGCAGTTCAAGCACCAAAACGGATTGTGATCTTTTTTCCTCTTATTCTCTCAATGTTTTGTACTTTGTCTTGTACAAAACTATCAAAGACTATTAATGATCATTCCATTAATTTGTAATTTGGGTGTGTTGTTAATAACAAAGACTCCATGTTTTTAGGTTTGAAGGGAGTTAAAGACTTTAAAAGGTTGGTTCTGTTTGCTAGAAAAATGTGTTTTACATATGAATTTTTCTCAAAAACTCGGCCACGTTCAAACAATCACTACAAGAAATGTGGGTATTAATAGCATCGGATTATAGCGTTTATTACAGTTATGCTATTGTATATTGACAGTTGCTTTTTTTATAGCGTTTTATCAATTTAAACGCTATATTTGTTATCGAGGGAAAATTATTTTTTTAGCCGCGTTAATTTGCTAAGTGTAGGTGTCTTACCATTGTAGATCCAAAAGTAAACGCTATAGTAAATGTAAAATATCTCAAATTTCAGACAAAAATCCAATGTTTATCTTTATCCAATGTTTATCTCTATAACGCATTTAGGCGCCAAATATTTTTCTTTCTAAGTCATATCATTTCTTTTCTTCTGAAGAAAAAAAATCCAATTATCTCCTCTTTCACATTTCATCACGAGAAATCAGCCGACGAATTCGAAGCGACAAACTTGATGAAAGAATCGAACGAGTTGCTTCTCTGTCTTCTGATGAATACTCCTCCTCCTTCCAATTTCACACTCACCGTCCCACCACCACCACAACACCATTTTTCGACCCTCTCCTTGTTCGTTTTTTCATCATGCGCTGAAAGTTGAAAGCTTGAAGATGGTGTGGTTTCGAGCTGGTTCTAGTGTGATGAAGCTTGATGTACAAAGGACCATGAATCAGGATGGTTCATACGGACGAGGACACGCTCCCTACCTTCTAAAAATCGTTCCTTTCACTCAATCCTTTACAGACCAAACCCTAAAAGACATGCTTATGTTCCTTTCACTAAACCCTTCACAAGTCTCTGTTCCTTCCTCTCCCATCGCCACTATCATATCGTAGTCTCTCTCTCTCTCTCCAACTTCGATTGATTTTGATTTCAGGGTAGTGAAGAATTTAATGTTATGGTTTACGCTGAAGCTCAGACACGAGGACTTACTGTTTCCTCTCGTGTTAAAACGTAAGCTCTTTCTCTTAATCCTATATCTCTTTTTCAGATTCTGTTTTTTTTTTTTTTTTGTTATTGTGTTGTTTCCTCTCTGTTGTAGTTGTTGGTTCAATGTTAGTTCTTTTTGTTGTGCTTAAGTGGAGATTCTTGCAGTAACCATTTTTCCTGCTTACCTAGTGACCAATAACTCGGAACATAACTTATTCAAACAGTTCCTGAAGTTAGTAGGAATGTTAGCTTATCCTTAATTTGTAAATAGATAGTCATTGTTTTCTAATTACATTCGCTTTTTATCAACTCAACTTGGCTCTTCTTAGGCCAGAGATTCATCTGAGTAATCTGTTGGAATATGGAGAGAGACATTCACTGATACCTTCTATATGATTGATCCTTGTAGAGCAGATGAGTGGGACGTGAACAAATGGGCATGGGAAGGAGAATTGAAAGTGGTGAGCAAAGGAGAAGAATGCATTATTAAACTTGTAGATAAAACCACTGGGGAACTTTACGCTCAGGCCTTTCTGCGTGATGGTGAACCTTATCATGTAGAAGCCGTTATCGACAGTAGCAGGTAACTATAGAGCTTAACCTGGTCTTCTCAATGATTGTGCAGCTAGTCTAACATAGAAAAACTCTGTTTTTGACTTGTAGATATTTTGTTCTCCGAGTTGAAGAAAAAATAGGTACTTAGTTACTATAAAGATTTGTTATAGTTGTAGTAGTTGATTTTTGAGTTTACTTATTTGAAGCATTGCAGGTGGTCGTGTTCGATGCTTTTATTAGACTCGGGCTCCGGGAGAGAACTAAAGCATATGACTTCCAAACAGTACTACATGACCACATGAAGTAACGTTCCACTTTCAAAACTCCTAGTGTTCTTTGACATCCTGAATCTTATCTCTTGTCTTTCTCTTTGCTAAAGGTACTTGAACAAGAAGAAAACAGCAGAAGAAATGGAAAAACAATTTCAATACACTTCATCTATCGATTACAACTTAAAGGAAGGAGAAACCATTGTTCTTCAACTAAAAAATGTAAGATTTACAAGTTATTGCGCTAGGTACATGTTCTGTTTCTTATTTTTTCACATTGAGATGATTGAAACAGAGGAATGATCAAGACACAAAGTCTAAGTTGGTGGATAAGAGTCTCAGTAATCTCAGTTGGAAGCAAAGGGATGTTCATGCTAATGCACATTACTCTGATCTCGCTCTTGTAACATGTGATGTCGATGAGATAGCTGCTGGTTCGAAGTCTAGCTTTGTTCATGCTGATGCACATGGATATTGTTTGGTTTTTATATATTTTGGATGCACATGACTAATTGATGGCTTATGTGAATCAGATGACAATAATTTATAATTTATGCAATATATTTTTAACTATGAAAATGGAGGAGGATAACAAAAGAATGATATTTATAAAGGTTATGTTTAAAATTTTGATTTGTAAATAACATTTTTTATGACTGCTCAATAAATTTAAAATTTTATATAAAATGTTATATTTAATAATCAAATTATCGTTTATATATAAAGTACCTATTTAAATAAATTTAAGATATATATATAATTATAGGGTTTGGAGTTCAGTGTTTTGGGTTTAATTAGATTTAATATTAAACTTTCAGATTAGATTTAAAATTTGAAATTAAATCATAAAAATAGAGTTTAAAGATTTTTAATTAGAGTTTAAGATATATGATTAATTTAGGGTATGATATAGGTATCGTTTATGGTTTGGGGTTTGGGGTGTAGATTTAATTTTAAAGTTAGAATATAAAATATTAATTTTGAATTTAAAATTAAATAATGATTAAAATAAGAAAATATTTAAATTTTAAGAGTTGTATTTAAAGTTTAGGGTTTAAACTCTAATCCTTAAACATAAACTTCAAAACTTCAATATTTCATAATATAACTTCAATATTAAATTTAAACTCAAAATTAAATCATTTAAAAAATATAAGCACACATTTAAATTCTAGACCTTAAATGCTAAATCTTAAATCTACACCATAAATCTAATACCCTAAAATTATAACCCCTAAACATAACCTCTCTACTATAACCCCTAAACTATAAAGGTATGTGAGTGGTTTTTAGATTTTAGATTATAGATAAAGATAGAAATAAATGTTCGAGGATTAGGTATAAGATTTGAAAATGTATGAATAATGTTTGTGTTTACATTTAAGATTGAGTTTAGGTTGTTTAAAAAATTTGGAAGTTAAGAATGAATTTAGAGTTTAGGGTTTCAAATACCATGAATTTAAAGTTTTAAGAATGTGTTTAGAGAAAAAATGAGTTTAAAGTTGATATCTTAAATCATAAAACCTAAACTTCAAAATTTATATCCAATCTAAAACTATATACTTAATTATATGCCCCAAATTCTATTTCATAATTCTATACCCTAAAATCTATTTCATAAACTATAATTTCAATTTATAAACCCCAAACATTACTAAAAAACTAAAATTTTAAATTCAAATGTAAATATTTGAATTTTATCTCAAATAATTTATGTACATTACAATTTTATCATTAATACTTTGTGTATTAAAACAAAATAGAATAGAAAAGTAACTAAAATTTTTGATTGGTTAAAACAGCTGACCAATAATATAGAAGGTTGAGGATCAGCCCTTTTCAACAACCGCCGTTGGATTAACCTAAATCTAATGGACAAGATCTATCTCCCTAATCTCTTCTCTTTTGTTCTTCCCGTCCCTTTCTCTTCTCTTTTGTTTCGGCCTTTTTTTTTCTTCGTTAATCTCTCCACCAGACCTCGTCTCAGAGATCGTTTGATCTCCTCACCACCATGACAGGTAAACCCACTTCACCTTCCTCTTATCTATTCTCTCTTTCTCTTCTTCTTCCTGTATACTTGTAATTGATTTTTGTTTTGTTTACAGATCTAAGAAGGAGCATGGAAGGAGAAGAAATGGTGTTACAGAGCTGCGTCTCCAGCCTCGTCTCTATCTCTCTCTCTCTCTTTCTCTCTCTCTCTCTTCACTGAAGTGTTTGGTCATCAGTTTAATACCAAACTCAGCAGCGCATCCGTGAAGCCGGAAGATATCTTTCAGGTCGATGGTGAAGCCTGAAGTGGAGACATCCGTGAAGCCGAAGGAGTAGAGGTTGGGCTTGGAGAAGAAGAAGATGACTGGTTTTAGTTTTGTAATATTAGGTTTTGGTTTTGGTTTGGCTTAATTAGTTTTGTAAAATTAGGATTAGGTTTTGGTCAGGTTTAGTTTTGTAAAACTGATTTTAATAAATAAATATTTTTTTAATATAAAATCAATTCGTAAATATTTTTAATAAATTTTCTGATAATTTAAAAATAAATTAATAACATGAGTCATTGCTATCTTTGTATAGGTAACATCAAATTAATGAGTTTTAATAAAATTTGTATATCGTTATTATAAGTATTAACAATTGTATAGACAACACCGCTATTGTTGTTTATTTTAATATAGCATACGACTGTTTCGCTATCGAAAGTGTCGGACCTATTATGACGGACGATCTCAGAGCGTTTTAAGGAGCGCTATGGTAGTGATCTCATAGCATTTAACGTCCGCTAATAAAACCCATATTTCTTGTAGTGAATATCTTATTGGTAAAAACATTTAGAACTCATGAGCACTAGAATAAATGAATAATGTCTTGAATTCATATATGAGAATGAAATGAACAAATTAATGAACTACAAAAGATTATATATGAGAAACTCTTCTGCTTATACATTTGCCAAACAAAACAACAAACTCAAATTACAATGAATATGTATGTTTGTAAACATGTTCAAGAAAATCGAACAACACGGTCATGTCTATACAACAAAACACATGAAACGGCTGATATAATCGCCGGAACGAGAAGTAAAAGGCGGTGTCCTTGTCCCACGACGACTATTGA
Source organism: Moricandia moricandioides (assembly GCA_905132885.1). NCBI lineage: Eukaryota > Viridiplantae > Streptophyta > Magnoliopsida > Brassicales > Brassicaceae > Moricandia > Moricandia moricandioides. The sequence continues at coordinate 51,785 of CAJHQQ010001641.1, forward strand.
ATCATCGGATCTTTCTTCGAAAATGGTCTCTAGTGTCGGAATCATAGAACATCCACGGCGATAAATCATAGCCGCCGGCGCCATCTCAGCTGCAGATAAAGATCTTCTTCTTCCTAATTCTGATCTGACCATGATAGTTTCAAGAGTTTCTTGTTCTTGAAAATGTTTAAAGAGAAAAGTCTTGAATGAAAGTGTTTTGGTTTCTAAGTTATCTCAAATGGAAAAATTCTTGGTGTATATATAGAGTGTAATGCACAAAAACACGGTTTTAATTTGTTTGGGAAAAAGTTTTTAAAGAAAATAAAAAAAGAAAAGATGGATCAACGGCTGTCTCTGGTCCAAATCGAGCTAGTGGTCTGTATGCTACACACGTACCACGTACGTACTCATTTTGATAATTTGAGAAGAGTTAGATATTGTATTAGTAACGACAAAACTTTCTCTGTTATTTGGTGGTGCATAGAAACAAACGCAAAAGACAAAATAGAAACAATTATTCAAAATATCCAAATAATTTTACAAGTTGAATCACGGAGGAGAATACGACATGAAAGACGAAATTTCGTAGAACTACATGAACAGTTGAAGTAGTTCTTAGTATTCGGTTTTACAAGTCTTGTTTGGTTAGCTGTATCTCTACGTGGACGAGAGACACATGACTTATTTTTAACTAAAGTGTGAGTACATTCAATATATATCTTCTAGAAGTATTTTCTTTCCATTCTATTTTCTACATAAACAAATAACTCTTTTTTCTGGTCAACTTCAAACAAATTTCTCTTTTGATCCCCGTTTAGAAGCAACAAGATCTTAAAGTTACACAAATTATTCAAAACGAATTCACGAAATACTGTACCTTTAGTGGGTAAGAACATTAATTATATAGTTTTTTTTGGAAAGAACATTAGAGCATCATTATCCCTAAGAATCTCTTTGGGATTCTTAATTTTTTTTCTGATTTATAAAAAAAAATTAAAAACTAACCAATCACAGACCGTTACGTGTCAGTGGGATCCGCGAACAGTGTAAGAACAATCTCTTATTTAAAAGATTTAAGAGCATGATTAACCAAATTGCTTAGGAGGGGATGCTTAACAAAAAAAATAAAATTAAGTGGGCTCCACAAAATCTCTAAGCACTAAGACCATGTTTATCCACGGTCTCTTAGGCGGGGTTCTTAACTTATAATTTCACGTTTTTTTTTTTTAAAATTTTCCCGTTAAGAGACGTCTCTTAGGCCATGATTAACCCGAATCTCTTAAGGTCGGTTCTTAACGTAAAATTTGTCTTTTTAATTTTTTTTTTTTTTACATTTTTCCCACTAAGAGACGTCTCTTATGGTTCTTATTTAAGAGACGGTTCTTAGGTTTTCTTAGTTAAAAGCTAAGATATGTCTCTTAGAAAAGCTAAGAACTCCACCTTAAGAGACCCCGGTTAATCCTGCTCTTAAGTCTCTTATTTAAGAGACGGTTCTTAAGTTTCTTAGTTAAAAGTTAAGAAACGTCTCTTAGAAAAGTTAAGAACCCCATGCTAAGAGACCTGCAATAAACATGCCCTAACTCTTAAAATGCCAAAATAAATACCTATTTTCTCTGGTTGCTTGCACTGTTTGCGGATCCCATTGACAAGTGGCGACCCGCGATTGATTCATTTTTTTTAATTTAGTAAACAAAAAAAAACTCCTAAGGGATTCATGTTTAATCATGTTCTAAGAAGTAGTTCTTAGAGTATTAGTGGATCCCACAACCCTAGGAACCCCTAAAAACCCCCAAATAATCTTGCCCATATTTATATAGTTGTTTGATTGTATTCTCGAAAGGGCAAAGTAACTTTGAACTCTTCATTGTTCTGCTAATACCAGAAATCATTTCTTTCTCTAGCGACAGATTCAAAAACCCTTTGAGCATCTTCCACTCTCATGCACTTCGAATACAAACTTGTACGAGTTTTATATCCGGAAGTGTGTAAACCGTACACATACATCACTACAAGAAAACTCGTCAATTACTAGGATGGGTATTCCTCGTAATTTCCTAGTAAATGGCCATTTACTAGGAACTTACTAGGAAATGCGTTTCCTCGAAACACGTTCATCATAAAGCCTTTTTCCTCGTAAGGTCGTAGCGAATTTACGAGGAAAATTTTCCTCGTAAAGGCGTGGGTACGTTTTCCTCGTAAGCTCCTCGTAGGGTTTCCTCGTAAGGTCGTAGTAATATTTTCCTCGTAAGATCGTAGTAAATCGTTACGAGGAACTTACTAGAACCTGTTACGAGGATATTACTTGGAACCTTTACGAGGATTTTGCTTCGAAATGTTTTTTTCCCTATTAAAAAAATTAATTATAAATATAATTATTTTATTTTTTTTAAATTAAAAAAATCAAATTATAAATAAAAACTAAAAAACAAAATATTTTATAAATAATTAAATAATATACAAAAAGTTTTAAAATTCATAATATACAATTAAAAATAAAAAAAACTACGGATGCTGGTCGTGAAATTGCTGAACGAACTCGTCGTTCTGGCTCGGGAAATCCCCTCCATAGTTGGTGGCCGGCTGTGACTGTGATGGTGGATGCTGTTGGGTTGGAATCCCTCCGCGTTCCCGTCTCTGACGCAACATCTCCTCCAAATGCGGGTTTCCAACCGCCATAATCTCGAGGACATCGGTGAGAGAAGTCACATGCTCGGTGAGCGAAGACAACTCCGAGCGTAGCTGAGCATTGACATCGTGCTGCTCCTGATGATAAGACGATGTCGCTTCAGGGACATCGTTAACCGAGCCAATCCCGATGATACGCCCATTTTTCCTAGGGGCGACTTGTAAATAAAAATATTAATAACATTAAGATATTTTTTTAAAAAATATTAAAAATTAATAGTAAAACCAAATTATTTACCTCCTCGTAAATCTTATCCACTTCAAGAGTGGATAATATGACTGGAGTCCCAGTCTGTTGAGTCAGCTGGGTCTGGCGTTCGTCCACTCGGGCAACAACCTCGTTGTAGATCCGCTCGGAAGCAGGATCTACAAACTGCCCAGCCTTGTTCTGGTGGGTCCTCTCGTAAAGGTCTTTCAGAAATGGAAGAACTCTTGTCTCCTTAGCCTAAAATTAATTTATAAAATTAAATATTAATTTGGAATATTCAAATAAAATAAAATTTAAATAGTTATTAAAAATCATCTTACCATGTCTAGACTAATTCCCGCGTGAGGTTTTCGACCCGTGGTGTGAAGCACCTTCGTGTTGCCATGCTCGTCTTTGGTCATGCGGTTCCCGGAGTTTGTGTTGGAGGTTCTGACCGAGTCCGACAACTCCCAGTAGCTGATGAGGCCATCCCACACCGTGGTTGTGAGGCAATCGGGTTTCCGGCCTCGTAACCATCCACCTGATTTAAAAAAAAATAGAATTAAAGTCAGTATATAATATTTTTAAAACTATATATATATTATAATTTATAAATCATACCTGATAGTCGCCCTTCCAGTTGTAGACCATGTCGAGCAATTGTGCTCTTGCCTTGGCCTCAAACTCCTTCTTCACCCGCTGGTGAATCCCAATAGACCAACGATACTTTTGCTGTAACCAGAAAAAATAAAAGACGGATTAGTTCAATAATATTAAAATTTTAAATAATTAAAAATAAATTAACTAATTAAACTTACAGCGAACGATTTGAACCACGTCTTTTTTGTGTGGCTCGCCGTCATCTTCCAGTTTGGAGCTGGATCGAGAAAGTATCCCTTAATACAGTCCGAGACGCTAGATCCGACACAATTGTCAACACCAAACCTGGAAAGACACAAAATAAATCATTACTTATATTAATTTCTAAATATTTTGTTAATTAAGAAATAAATTAAAAAAAAATTTTAAAAATTAAAACATACCATAATACGTTTCGGCCGTCCCGTCGGATAGGATCTAACTCTGCCAGCCCTTCTATGCCTGGAAGGGCCAAAATATCCTCCACCGTGTACACCGCAAAGGGTGCGTTCAGCGGCACATCCAAATCGGGATGAACCCCGACCGGTGGAGGAGGAGGAGGAGGAGGATGTGGTTCCCGGGAAGCTGTAGAAGCTCCCTGAGTCTCGAGAATCGAAGATGAACCGAGAGCTGACGAAGATGAACCCGGAGCATCCTGACGCCCAAACATATCTCCGTAGTGACTCCCCTCAAGAGACGACGTCCTCCTACCAGCAGCCTTAGCAAGCTTGCTCTGTCTAGGCATCTATATTTAAAAAAAAAAAATCAAAACATTAATTCCCCGTATAATTTAAAAAAACACTAAATAAAAGTAAACCAACCTAATCTAAATTCCCTAAACTAACCACCTAATCTAAATTCCCTAAACTAACCACCTAATCTAAATTCTCTAATCTAATCACCTAACTACGAATTAGAGAGTACCTTTAGAGGATTTAGAGAGAATGTTACTAGTAAATGAGAAACTGGATTGCTCGAGTATATATAAGGAATTTGGTTTCCTCGTAAGGTCCTAGTAAAATTACTAGGACCTTACGAGGAAATAGCTATGCCCGTGTTTCTATTTCCTCGAAAGGTCCTCGTAAGGGTTTTACTAGGGCTTTACGAGGAAAAGCCTTTATGAGGAAATAGCTATGCCCGCGTTTTTTTCCTCGTAAAGCCCTAGTAAACCTTACTAGAACATTACGAGGAAATAGCTATGCCCGTGTTTTCTATTACTAGGGCTTTACGAGGAAAGGGTTTATAAATCCCTAAACTCGAAACCCCAAACCACAACTTCCTTAACTTATAACCTCTTCTACAACCAAACTCCTAACCTCTTCTACACATAAACCCCAAACCCCAAATGCAAATTGATTTTGTGATTAAACAAACTTAAAACATATATAATCCAAATTCATTTTTGTGATTAAACAAACTTATAAACATACATAATTCATTCGGATACATTGTCGTCATCTGTTGAAACATCATCATTTTCTAAAAACTCGTCGTCTACACCTTCGTCCGTTGAGTGATCAGGAATCTGCTTGATGCATAAACGTCTCCAACCCTTCGAGAAATTCTTTCGTCACCCTCCCGTTATTATCTCTGTGTGAATACATCCACTTCCGCAACTCGAAAATATTTCCCGGACCGGACATTTTTTTTTGTGTTTGATCAAGCTTATAGCTGATTTTTTTTTGGTGTGTTTCAAATGAATCACATATGGTGGTATTTATAGGAATTTTCGAATCTGAGAATTTACTAGGAAATTGCTAGGAAAAGTAGGTACAAAACACGTTTTTGATTTAAATTCGATATTTTCTATCAATTTCCTCTTAATTTCGTAGTAACAAATCCATTCCTCCTAATTTCGTAGTAAATTATTACTAGGATTTTACGAGGAAAGATGATACTATGAGTTTACGAGGAAAATGACATTTTCCTCGTAAACTCCACGTAAGCTTACTACGAGTTTATGAGGAAACCTTTTTCTCGTAAGTTTACGAGAACTTTATGAGGAAAAATGGTTTCCTCGTAAAATCGAAGTAAATTCGTAGTAATTTTACGAGGAACTATTTTCCTAGTAAATTTTCCTAGTAAAAGTTTAGTTTTCTTGTAATGCATTATTTCGGTTTAGCGATGAATATGAATAGACATTATGTGAAAATCACCGCAAAGTCGGAGAAGAAATCAGTCACTTGTCACTGTTTAATTGTCTCTTTTGATTTATGTTTAATTCAACGAAAGTCCTAAATGTTGTTCTTGTTACACTCGATCATTTAATGAAAAACACATATTCAACAATGAATCACATAAATTCATTAAAAAGTTCTGATAAAATTACCATTAACCAAAATTGAGTCGGTATGGTATTTAATGCAAACCAACTACAAACTAATAACACCTATACGAATACATCGCATTCATCTTCACAAGGCAACCATGAAACTCCTTTCATATTTTCTCAAGCCCTATGAATGAAAAAGGATATTTTTTGATGAGCTCAAAGTAAAAAAATTATGGGACATACTGAAGAACAAAATCGGCTGATATAGCATTGGCTTTTTTAATCCTACGTCAACTAACATATCTTTACTTGTAAGGCCATCATTAACGCTGCAATCCTATTTGGAGTTTCTATTTTTTTTACTGATTAAAAAATAAAATAAAAATGAATCAATTGCGTACCGCCACATATCAATGAGATCCGCAAACAGTGTAAAAAACCTTTAAAAATGATTATTATTTAGTAGTTTTAGAAAATGGTTCTTGCACTGTTTACGACTCCATATATCAGTGAGATCCGTAAACAGTGCAAAACCCCTTAAGAAACTTGAGATATAGATGCCCTAAGTCGTTATCTCAAGCATTGATCATTCTAAAAAATATATAAACTCGTTTGACTCTTTTTTGTAATCAAAAGACTCGTTTGACTATATTTCGTCATTTGCCATGTTGTCAAACAGCTGATGAATTAAATTCGGAACAAAAATTCGTTTTATACGTGAACACTTTATTCTGGCTCTTTAACCGAGAATTAAGCTCTATCTTTTGATTAAATATTAAACAAATGGATGTATGGACACCAATTCGAACCAAGGCAAAGTGGTAGTGACTCAGCACGCAAAGAGTGTCACACCAGGGTTCGAACAACATATTGGTACCCGATTGAGAAGGAAAGATCAATTCTCCTCTCGAGTAGTTGCCTAACTATTTACGGCAGGAATGATTCTGCTTCTGCCATGCCAGTCTCTTATCTAAGAGATCTGATGCGGGTTGGTCCCAGGGCCGGCTCAGGTATTTATGGGCCCCTGGGCAAAAGATTTTTTTTTAAAAAAAATTTACATATATTTATAGGCAATTTTAATTTTTTGGACCCTAATCCCTAATTATTTTAAGAAATTTGGACCCTTTTTTAGCATTATTTTCTTTAGAAAAAGGTTGGGCCCCAGGACCCACGCCCCCTTGCTCCATGCCCTAAGCCGGCCCTTGTTGGTCCATCCAGAGATGTGCTATCTGAGATGGCGATTTGAGATAATCTAAATTACCTCTTTTTCTAATTTAATTTTGAAACATCAAATTATTAATTTATTCAAAAGTTATTTTTGTGTGTTAGGAATCAGATAATTTATTTTTTCGACTATCGACTATCATATATATAGATATATTACTACTTTTTTTGAAAATACGTAAATAATATATTAATCATGAATGTTATTTTACATTAAACTATTATGATTACTTGCATAGTTGCATACATCTCTATTAGAAACGTTTACATGATATCTGTAATGTTTTTTTCCAAAGTGATCATCAAAAGAAAGAATCTTGATCAAACAAGTTAAGTATATATATACGAAATTAATTACAAATAAATATCATAATATACTGAAATCATTTATTACCAGGAACAGGAAACCCAATACCATTGCGTGTTGTAGGAAATATTGCAAACAACATACTACAAAACACCCCCACGCCAACCGGCAACGCCGTGAGAACCTCCAACGCTTCCGCTGATGGTGCCGGAAAAAAACAATTCACCGTATTCCGATCGAATAAAACCACCGCACCAAACACCAACAGCGACATGAAAGCATGAGCAAAATCTATAAACCTTAGTTTATATTTTTTAGATAACTCTTGTGGAAGCGTTGCCGAACCATCAATGATCCAAAACCCGTGGATCGTTGCAAACCCGTAACAAATGGAACCGTTCTTGTCTTTGTACGAGTCCGTGAAGCTAAGTATGAAACAAGAGAACCCACATAATGCCACTAGGACCGATGTCATGATCTTGCTAGCTACATCGCATTGACCACCGTTTGAGAAAATTGGTGATAGGAGCTGAAACGCGAGAACCGTTCCTGTTGGTAAGAGATTAGCTAAATGAGCTGTGGTTTGAAACGTTTGACCTATTGCCTTTTGTATCCATGTTGTTCTTTCTATATCGGGAAAGTCTTTTTCTTCTTCTTCTAGAAGTGGCTTCTTCATCTCTTCTTTAGTGCTTTCTTGATGATCTTCAACAACTTTGATCTCCATATCTTTGTAGGTTTTTTCTTTGTTCATCATCCTCTATGCTTTTCTCTGATTTGAGAAAATCTTTTCTGATGGAAGAAAGAATAATGATGAGATTCAAGTACGTAAAGGCTATATAAGAGAGGTGGGAGAAAAGCTACGTTACGCTTTTTTTTATGCCTTGCAAGTAACCTTTGAGACCAAACTAAAGTCTTTGTTTACTTCAAGTGAAGGATGTTCTTGAAACACCCTTAGTCTTTATCTAAGAGAGGATTATATTTATTTTTGTTTCAAGATAAATCATTTTATATTCTGATACGTTTTAGCGTTTATATTAGTAGTTTTCTTTTTAGGTTTCTATGGAGAATCTTGACATGTGTGAGTTTGAGGAGTAATTTCGTATGAACAACTCTCCACTTTTGTTTTATACTTTTTCAAATTTATTTGATTATTTTCGTAAAATCCTGGAGAGATTCTTATTTAAACCGTGTGCCAAATGTCAATGAGGAGAACGTGAATAAGAACTGATCGACTGATATTAAATAATAACTTTGTTCATGAAAATATTTGCGTGTGTTAAGAATCTTTGGATTATCTCATAATTTCTTTTAATAATTAAGACTGATCTATCGTGGAGGTCAAGTAAGGTCTAGCTAACAAATAGATAAGTAACCATTCAGTATAAATATGAAAAAAGTAAAGTGCTTAGTCAACCACGAATATTCGTTTCCTTTACCTGTATATTGGTTCCTTTAGAAAGTTCATTGATTTTAATTAACTTCGGTATACGAAAGGCATATACAAGACACGCATTGAGACGTTCACGTTACAACTTACGTATTTTGTTATTATAAATTTTTTATAAAAAGCTATGGATTCATGAAATATTATTGCACGAAGAAAGTAAGAATCTTCAAGAATTGGGCCTTTTAGTACCAGAAACTCCAACTACTTGTTTTATTAACCAAGACTATGTGGACCTAAGCCCAACTTGAGAATAGTATCAAACGATTAGCTCAGTCTCAAAATTTAAAATGAGTTCAAAATATGGCTTCATTTTCGGCTGGACAGTGGACAACCAACATTTGTTCCCGATAAGAATAGGGGCATCCCTCACTGTTAGGGGGCATAAACATTTTAATAAAGTTTAACAATATATATTTTTTTTAATTTAAAAATCTTTTTCAGTGTAAAGTTTTTAAAAATTTTAGAGGCAATAGTCCAATGTTTACTTCGCTATGCTAAGGACCACGGATAAAACCGATGGATTAGGTCTTGCTTCAAACCATCTCTATCACGAAACTACCCCTGCTTAGTTTATTTATGCCATTTACTTTCAACTTCATATTCTTTCAATACTCATATAATTTTTTTATATCTTGTTTTGTATTCACTTAACTTGATCATTGTTTGGTTGTTTGCTTTTGCTACATACTCCCTCTGTTTCAAAATATTTCATGTTTTAAGATTTTCACATATATTAAGAAAATATAAGAAATTTTGATTACCAATACATTATTTTTTGAAACTAACTATTTTTTATAACTTTTAACCAATAGAATTTTAATAAATACTTTGAAATTTGCAATTCACCATTAATTGTTATATTAAAAATATAAAAAATGAATCATTTTGAAACAAAAAAATTCTATAATATGGAACATTTTGAAACAGACGGAGTTTATGTTATTTATCCAATTCAATACATATGTTCGGTTTGTGTTGTAAAACCAACTTTAAACCATACCCCGCTCCCAAAATTATAAATTCAGATAAACTCAGCCTGAGCAACAACCAGAGGATTTAACAACAGAAGCATCGTCTTTGCTACCTATATCAATGGTCTGTCCTTTAGACAAAGACGTTGGATCTCCAGTGCCATCAAGAGCTTTACGGCTCATAACACGATAGATCTGAGTCAAGACATGAGTGAAGGCTTGCTCAACATTCGTAGCATCAAGAGCAGATGTTTCCATAAAGAACATGTTCTCTCTTTCAGAGAAAGATCTAGCTTCCTCTTCTCGAACTGCACGAAGGTGGTTAAGATCAGCTTTGTTTCCAACAAGCATGATCACTATGTTGGCATCGGTGTGGTCACGAAGCTCCTTGAGCCATCGTTCAACGTTCTCGAACGTTATGTGTCGAGTTATGTCGTATACTAGAAGAGCTCCTACTGCTCCCCTGTAGTATGCACTCGTGATTGCTCTGTATCTGTATAACAATTAAAACGAAATTTCTCAATAACAGAGCCGGAGAAAAAATAACATTATAAAGAGTAGAAACATAACACATAACGGTTTAGTTTTTTTTTCATAACACATATCTTTTTTTTTTCTTTTTCGTGTTGTCGGATTAATAGAAATTAAAACCAGATAAAGCCATTGACTTTTGGTTTGGTTTGTGAAATTTTGATTTGGCTTTGGTATATTTGGTTTGTGAATACCAAAAATAAATAAATATTGATTCATTTACGTAATGTTATATTTACGTAACTAAATCAAATTTTCATAGTTTCTTATGCCTATACATCTATGTAATATATAAAACTCTTCACAAATTTCGGTTTATTTAGCTACACCAAAATAAATTCCGGTTTTGATTTATAAGAGTATATGACAAACTAATTGGTTACAGTATTTGATAAATTGAAAATGAACATATCCTAGCTCAATTTCGGTTTAAACGTTTTGGTTTGGTTTGTTTCGGTTTACTTTGCAAGGAACAAAGAAACAGAATACTGATGATTTGTTTACCTTTCTTGACCGGCGGTGTCCCAAAGCTGAGCTTTGATGATTTTCTCGTCGACATGAACGCTTCTTGTGGCGAACTCGACACCAATGGTAGACTTCGTCTCGATACTGAATTCATTTTTGGTGAATCTTGACAAAAGGTTTGTTTTTCCGACGCCTGAATCTCCGATCAAGACTAGTTTGAAGAGATAATCATAGTCATCATCGGCTCTGGACCCTCCCATTATTGTCTTTTTTTCAGAAGCACAAAAATGAAAATATAGAACAAGAACTGAAATATTTTGGTTGATGTTATTAAAAAAAAATCTTAAAGAGATTTTGCAATGATCATATGAGATAATGATGATAGATGTCTTTGTTGTGTGTTTTGTAATGAAATCAAAACAAGGAGTAGTGTGTAACGACGAAAACGTTATTGGTTTTGTTTTGTCTTTTGTCTTTTGAATTCTCTAGTCACCACTTAAAATGCATGACTAAGCATGGATCAATAATGTATAATGTTTTGAAAGAGGTTGAAAAGATTAGAGAATAAACATGTATGACGAAATATCGAGGTTTATGGCTGCCATGAACTGGTGAACGCAGACTTATTATTTTTTGGGTGCAAGTAATATTTCTTCAATATAAATAGCTTTGATCAAGTTAAATCATTAGGAAAATTTTCCATAAAATGATGGCAATGTGTAGGAAGATATTTGAGATAATTTTATGTATGTATTAATAAAATGGTATTTTAATTTTATGAGATTTTCAATCACTGTTTTAAGATTAGTATTGTAAAAGACAATGAAAATATGAAGTAGATTTTTGTCACATGTTTCAGTTGAATGAGTTGAGAATTAAGATAGATCTTACCAACTCTAAAGTAAAAGTAGTGAGTTTCTTTTCCAAAGAAAATTACATAGATCTTGAAGTATTTATGTGAGACTAGACAAATAAAACATGTGTGTTCATTTAAATGGTAACAATGAAGAAAATTACATAATATGTGACAAGCAATCTTAAAATTAATTATCAGTGTTGTTTATGAGATTTTTTTTTTGATAATTTATTTGATTACTCTTTGCATTCATACTGCCTAGATTTTGATGCATAACAACTGATTAAAAAAACCTCTAAAAAAAGAAAAGAATTGAACTTTCCAAATTATTAATCATTTTACATCAGTGTAACTTTTTTTTTGTCAACACATCAGTGTAACTAACTTTACTTTTCTTATTTGCCTGTTAATTTACCGAGATTTTTTTATTGGTTTGAAATCAACTTATAGTTCAAACTTCTAGATCAAAAGAGAGTGAATTTCATTAATCGATGATGTCAAAATCCGAAGAAGGAAACATAACACAACTACAAGATCATTCTCTTCTAAAAAAGAATTATTCTCTTCTCACCTTTTCCGACATAGGAGTATTATCCACGATCCGGATCCGAGATCCTTTTTAGATATACTTTAAAATAAATATTTAAAGTGCCTAAATATCCAATTTTTTTTTACTTTGAATATCCACATTCATGTTTTTAAAAAAATATAAAAAAAATTACTTTTATTCATAATTATATTTAATATATTAATTTTACACATAAAATTAATTTATTATATTATATTTTAATTTTAATAATATTATTTCATATTTATTAATAAATTTGAATATATAATTAATTTATGTATTAGTTTTTAAAAGCAGTATTTTAAACATATTTTTATTTTATTTTTATTATTTTCATGGATCTCAATATGGATCTGGATCTAGATACATGCAGATATCACAATCAAGATACCTGCAGATATCCGAAATCCAGATAACAAGAAGGCACGAATTCAGATCCGAACACTAAAATCACAGATCCAACAAATCCAAATCCAAATACTTTAAATTTTCCGGATATCTGGATTCACCGCACCTGTGTAGAACTATGAACTGGCTCTCTTTTTCTTGCCCATTGGAAAAGGGACAAATAATATAATACAACAGCACACGCACTATCATCATCATTAATGTCCAAAGTGCAGAGCATCATCGACGGCCAAAGCTAACGCAGCAGCAGCACCAACATATGTGTGTGGAGATAACTTCAAAAGCTGAGATTTTCATCTTCAGGCAAATCCAAACCTTTGATAAACTCTCTTATGCTTTCTTCATTCACAGCTCTTCCTCTTGTTAGCTCCTCAGCTTCTCATACGGCTCTGGAACACCATATCTCCTCATCACCTTTTAAAACAATACCATGACCATTCCATATACATTGAGTAACTAGAGAGTCGAGAGAAACTTACAGTTTGTTCGGTTCAGCGAGGACCTCCCAAGTTCAATCCAAATCTTCTTTTAACCGAGCTTCATTAACCTATACATAAACAACATTCTTAACAAGTGGAAAGCTTTCTTAGGGCTTACGGCAATAATACCTGAAGCTTCCTGATTCCTTGAACCGCACTCTTGTAAAGCGAGAAGGAGTGTCCTAAAGCTCCACCCATGTTTAAATATAAATATTAATATATTTCTGAAATGTATATATATATATATATATATATATATATATATATATATATATATATATATCTGACTTGAAAGTTATTTACATGCTCCTCAAATGAAAAAATAAATTAAATTAAATAGTATGCTTTAATAGAATAGAATATTCATATAGATTAATAAAAGATTTATAGAATCTTTAACTATGTGTACATATAAATATGTAGAGAAATTGCTAAAAATATTATAAGTTAAGTACCACTTTGCAAAAATACACACTATCAAAAATATATTAACATTTGGGTTTTACATTTTAGTGATTATTGTTTAGGGTTTAATGTTAAAGGAGTGAGATTGAGTTTCTAAATATTTTTATAAATAGTTTAAAAAATTAATTAAGTATATTTTCATCAAAAAGTGAAGATATTTTTAAAAATTATCATTTATTAAAAGTGAAATTGCAAAGTGGTATCAAACTTGTGGTAGAATTGCAAATTCCCCAAATATGTATTAAATATAAATAAATAATATCTCAAGAAAATTTTACTCTAATTTATCATAATATTTTACTCTAATTTATCAATATTATGTGGAAATTAATTGAGTGATATACTTTGAACTCAAAATTAAAAACAGATAACAATTATTTTAAATAATTTTCACATTTACAATTATATAAATTTTATAGAGAAATAAAACATGTATTTCAGTAATAAACAATTATCTTTTTGTTAATAAAATTATATCCCATTTTAAATATTAAAAAAATCCATATACTGTTGTATTTTAGTTTAAGACTTATTTTAAAATTTGATTTCCACCTTTGACATGATGTGTTTGTGAATTAAGTTACATACATCTATTAAATTAATTCCCAACAAAAATTTTGTTATCATCTGCGTCTAAAATTGGAGGCGTCAAATTAACTAAACATAAATTTAAGCAATATTAATATATTTAAGCCTATTAAGAAAAAATAAGTATAACAAACTGAATATAACTTCATGTAATACATAAAAAGTGATTGACCAATCATATATACCTAGCTTTCAACTACACTACACAAATAGGAGACATAAATAAGAATTATATGCATCTAAATTCAATTCTAGATTGAATGCATGAATTTCATAAGAGTCAGTATTTACCGGAAAATAAGAAAGATCGAAAAGATAATACTATTGACATAAAGATGTGGGAAAAAATAAACTCTCAGTTAATGCATATAACAACTCTTGATACACCTGAAAACATAACATATAACCAATCAATTGTTAGTGTTTCGGTAGAAACTGATGAAAACACAAATCTTATCATCCAAAATGGAACATATAATTTTTTTTAATAAACCAACTTATGGTCTCACTACAACAACAACAATAAAAATAAACATATAATAAACACACATAAACAGTAATTTAACAAAAATAAATTCAAATAAAATATAAATATTCTGCGTGAATCACGTACCAACAACTAGTACATAATAAAATGGCCAATATGCCCAAAAGATCAGCTAATTCAATAGCTAAGCAAAGATAAATAAAGTCAAACAAGTTACTTAAGCAACTAAAGTTGTGGACAAGTATTCTGAACCGGTAGAGCTAAAAAGTCAAGTTGTGGACAAGTTGTAACAATATATCTCAACGGAAGTTTACCATTTATACAGCTAAAATAACTATAACTGTTTATAAATAATTATCATATGAGGTTATTTAGTATAAATACACAAAAAATAAATTGATTTTTATAAGATAATCAGTAAATTCTCAATATTATTTATATTTTACATTATTAGCTAATTGTTTTCATCATTAGTAATATAATCACATATGAATCTATATAATTGGATATACCTGCATCCATAGTTAATAAAAAAATTAGTATTTTTGTCATAAAATATGTAGTACTCATATGAAAAAAAATACGAACTACAAGAAGCGATTCATACACAAAGCCTTACATCTTATAGTTATATGACGCTTTCTTTGTGAAGAATGATATAAAGAATACATGTCTTGACATACATTTTGAGATCCTTGACATGATTACATCATTACATGCTTTCAGATGTATGCATAGTATTAAAACTAACACCACTAACGTTAATTTTTCTGCTGTCCAGAGAAGATAATAACGTCCAAAGAATGACTTCCCAAATCCTAAAAGTCGAACAAACCAAAACCGATCATAACCTCTCTTATCAAGTAACCATCTTCTTGTCTCATCATCAGTCTGAACTCTTGGAGCATAGAATCTTCATCACTCCTTTGTCTTTTTTTTTTAAACCTAGCCAAGAAACTTCACTCCCATGCAAACAAGTTCAGAGTATATTCTTTAGTTGAACTAATGAGGGTACAATATATATTACTTTATCTTAAGCCCAGTGGCCTATTTCCCCGTTTTGGATCCAATTTAGCTACTGCTTCTTAAAGGTTTGTGACGTATATAACCGGTTCATCGTGTAGTAACTTGATTACATTTATAAAGTTTTGACATGACTAGATGATATAGAAAGAACGAACTAAATTGGTTTGATGAAAACTCTTTTAACAAAATAAAAATAAATAAAATTAATTGTTTTTACATGATTACATAATATACATGTATAATTACTAGTGATATTAAAAAGAAGATAACAAAGTATCCAAATAATCACTTCCAAATTCCTCAAACTCAAACAACCCAAACACATCACATTTATCTTCTCCCGTGGTAACCATCTTTTTATCACCAGTCTCAACTTCTTGAAACCTACAATCTTCATCTCTTCTTTGTCTTTTTCTTGAACCTAACCAAGTTTCTTCATCCCCAACCAATCCACAGATCTTCATGCATTCTTGAGTTGAATAATAACTAAGGGCACAATTGTTTTCAACCACCCGATCCACAACTTTATCATCATTATAAGGCTTACTTGCCTCTTTTCCTCCTGTTTCACGGTGGTTTCTCAACGGTTGGGACACACTTGAGGGGTTTATCAGGTGGTGACTTGAGCCCCAATCCATTTCCAAACATTCACCTAGTCTTTGTCTCTTTCTTGAACCTAACCAAGTTTCTTCATTCCCAACCAGTCCACAGATCTTCATGCATTCCTGAGTTGAACAATAACTAAGGGCACAACTGTTTTCAACCACCCCATCAACAACTTTATCATCATAAGCCCCAATCGTTTCTTTTCCCATAGTCAATCCATTTTCAAACTGGTTTCTTACAGGCTGAGACGTACTTGAGCGGTTTGTCGGGTAGTAACTTGGGCCACAATCCATTTGCATAGCTCTTATAACCATCTGGAGTTGAAAATTGGTGTGAGCTCTTTGGACTCCTCTTATTCTAACTGCGGCTTTATCATAAGCCATAGCTGCTTCTTCTGCGGTATGGAACGTCCCGAGCCAAACTCTAACACCGTTTCTTGTTGAATCCCTGATCTCTGCTGCGAACTTCCCCCACGGACGCCTCCTTACTCCCCTGTATTTCCTTGTTCTGCAAGGAACCGGAGAAGATAAAGAACATGAACCCGCACGGTTGGTTAATGGGTCATGTTTGGTTTCTTTTTGGAAAGAACCAATGTAGTTGAGAATCTCTGCCCATCCCTTGGCCTCCATTGACATATAATCTAGGCTTGGAAGGCTTGAGTGTTTTGTTATGTCATCAAGAGTTGGCAATGCTTCCCAAGTTGTGGAAACCTCTTGAACATGGACTGATCTTGTTGTATCCGTTTCTGGTTTTCTGATGAAGTTCTCCCAAACATTCTTTAGGATCTCTCTGTCTGGTTCTTGGATGTTTCCAAAAGCCATTGGTTGAATTGAATAAGAGTACGATGTTGGTGGGCTTTTAAAGAGTTGGTTGCTTTTGAGGAGTTTGTGTGTGGGTTGAATGGGAATTTGGCGGCAGGATAAGTGGGGAAGTACAGTTGGTGAAACTTGTGTTCCAAGTTACTGACCACCTCGTTTCATGGAGGATTTTATGTTCCTCGTGAAAACGGGGTTTTGTATGTGTGTACTCACACGTATCATTATGGATTATGTATGAATAGATCACCTGAAATCAACTTTAGTATATTTATTAATGTTACTTAAGTTTTGAAGTATTGAGATTGTGTACTCTTATTTATCATAAATAAATAAATAAAAACTTTGTGAACTCTTGAAAAAGATCAGATGCAGAGCATACTTATCTTTGAATATATTAATACTCAATGTTTAAAAGAAAGAAAGAAAGCTGATATATGTAGCTATGTACAACAATGTTTTCTGTTACATCTTCTGATACACATTAATCTCGCGTTTCACTTTTCCAAGAGAATCTATGATGGGTTCCCACAAGAGGAATAGATCCGTTTTGGAGAATTGTTATTATTGGATCAGACTGGATACTCTTCTGTTTCAATGTATGTTGGAGTTTTTACACTTATTAAAAAAACATAAATTTAGTTACCAATGCATTATTTTTCATTGTTAACTATTCTTTATAATTTTCAACCAATAAAATCATTATAAAATTTTTGAAATTAACAATTTATATTAACTAATACATTAAAAATGTATTTTTTTTTAAAAATTAATATTCTAAAACATAGTTCTTTCCGGAACGGAAAGAATACTATATAGTGTATCTTCTAAATTTTTAGCTCAGATTTTTTTTCTGATGAGTCCTAACACTAATTTTAACTTTCTAGACCAGAAAATTCTTCAGTTCATCATGGGTTAAGTTTGTTGGTACTTATTATGTAACTAATATCTTAGTTTTATGTATAGAGAAATAAAACAACTGATAAAGATATCATCTAATTAATGTGAAATGAAACAAGAAAATGTAAAACTTAAGTCATTAGCAACCTTTTCCCCAAGTAATGATTCATATCAGATGATTTTTCGTCGGTCCAAAGATTTGACACAAAGATGAGAGGCGTATACAATATAATAATTGAAGTACAAATTTAATATTTCCAAATTGAGTAAGATATATATATATATATATCACACGCTTTGAAACATAGCTTACAATTGAAAAAAGATTAAGATCTTTATTCAATGTATTAGAATGATACTTTGTACGATTGATTCAAGTAATCTTATTGACTTTGCGGCTCCAATAGCTCAACAAACATCGTCTTATGGCCTTTATAATAGCAGGTATAAGGGCAGAATTTTATGTCCCTTCGGCTCCGATACCTCAAACTTTTAACATTTTTCTTTTGATGTACATTGTAACAAATCTATTACTTCATGGAGTTCAATTCTTACGTTGTAATATTTTTTTTTAAGTTTAAAAGATATAAGACATTTGAACCTAGATACTAAGGAACAAATAATTTTCTCCTTACTTTATCATTTCCTTGAGACAAATCTTTACAAACAATTAAGACATGAAATGAAGATGTATTTGGCACTACTTGCTAAGGCTAATCAAAGGTGGGTATTAGTTAACATCATTATTTGAAAATTTTGATATATATTTGATTATTATTTTTTTAATAATTAAGAAATTATTTTTGACCAGCACAAGTAGCATAATTACTTATATGAGTTTTGTTACTATGTCACAATTTAGATATAATATAGTTCATTATTTTAGTCAAAACAATCTCAATATTTAAAATAACAATTATATTTTTAAGTTTCTGCTATCTCTCAAATTTTTAGAAATATTTAAAATAAGCGAAATTACATATAACCGAACATATACTAATTGAGGTGTTATTGGTTTAGATATTTTAACTGATTTAGACATTCATCTAGTATTTCAAATCCAAGTAAAATGGACAAATTACCAAATCTAACATATGAATTTTAATTAGTATTGATAAATTCAGAGATTTTTCCTCGAATTTGAGTATTTATATTTATAAAAGACTCAAATTTCTATATAAATCCATTATGAAATCAAATTATTTAATAGATCCGTATAATTGAATAATACCTGATTTGAATTAAATTTTATAAATTATTAAACCAATGGCACATGATTTATTCACAGAACCGATTTTGGTTGTATCTCAATAATTAGTAACTAAAAATTATCGTTTTGAAGAATAACAACATACATTCTGTTGTAGTCTAGCTAGAGACCCGGGTCTGAGTCCCGGCAACAGAGTTTTTTTTTTTAATGTGAACAATTCCTTATGGTGGGAAAACTGCATTCTGTTGATTAGGGTTCTTCGAATCTCCTCCGTTCTAGTGTTCATCTCTTCTTCTCGTTTCTTTTTTCCTGCTGCGATAAAGGAAGATTTCAAAAGAGACGAAGGGTAGTAATAGTAGCAGAGTCATGAACACCTATGGCTTCGGCTTGGAAGCAAACACATTAGCCATGCTTTATTCCACTGGCGCTAAAGACAATCACAACGCTGACGAAGATTGTTCGTTTTTCTTCTCAAACTCAATTCTTTGTTTTCCAATAACTTTCATTTTCTTATGATTATCTTGGATTGAAACCCCTTAGATTTGCAGTACCTGGAAGCTGTTTGTACCGCTTCACTCGTACCCGAAATGGAATCCCTCCCACCAAGTAAGATTTTTTGAAGCTTTATTCCCCCCCAAAGTTTGAAGCTTTTTGATATGGGTTTTTCTTGATTTGTAGCAAAATGTACCAAGCCATGTTCCGGATACTGAGATTCAGAAGAACATTGGAGATTGTAGAAGCACGTTTGCAGCTGTTGACACAACTACATTGTTAGTGTAAAGATGACACCACAATAAAGTAATGCATAAGATAAATCACGATACAATGACAATTAGCAAAGACCTTTTTCTTTATTAGAAATAGCCTTTAAACAATTTATACAAGACTTGCTTGTTCAACTTTACACAACTTGTTAACATCCTAACAATTGCTTTTGAAAGATTCATAATCTACCCAAACTTGTCTCTCCGTCGTCATATGCTTCAGCGTCTACTTCAACACGACCCACGAACACTCCTAAAGGATATTCACCCTTCCTCTATGATAATAGCTCAAGTGTCTTATGGAATACAATCGATCCCATGGCTCTTTTATAGTGATCTCTAGGTTCTCAAAACCCTTGTCCAAAGAACCATGGATATGGATAACTTTCATATTAATAAGTACACTTTCCTTTTCTTGATATTGTAACTATTCATCTAGGCATAAACTTACTCCCCAAGTTTATCTTCTTACCTTTTTTACACGGCATAAACTTGCTCCTCAAGTTTATCCCACACCAGCTCAGCATCTTGCATCCACATGGTCTCCACCATGCCTCTTGGTGCACTCTATGACGCACACTGCATCATCACTACTTCAGCGACTTCGTCAAGACATAAACCCTCAAGTTTATCCTTCTCTTGATATATCATCTTGCATCCACATGGTTTCTACCACTATGCATGCTTCCTGTATTAACGACTAATGCATCCAACATCAGTGACTTCATCGCCTAGCTGGTCACGAAAGACTATTGACATCTACAAGCTCCGGCTTGCATCTTCAATTAAGTAGTAGTCGATAAGGGTTTTGTAGTCTATATGTTTTCAATAGTTTGCTTATTTGCTTCATGTTCTTGGAAATTATAGAGGTATCCTTGGGTTTATATATCTGATGGGAAACATCAGTTGGAAGTCGTTGACGAGGTACTTGGTATAAATGCTTTGATGTGGTAAAAAAGAAGAAGCTGATATATCACCTCTTGTGATGCACATGCACATATTAGTCTTTAGTTTTACTTTTCATGGGAATCTAAGATGTGTTCCCACGAGAGGCACAAATCCGTTTTAGAGAATTGTAGTTATTGGAACAAACTGTTAGTTTAGTGTAGCTTCTAAATTATTAATTTTAAATTTTGATGACCCCTAATACTACTTTTAACTTTATATACAAGAAAATTCTTCAATTTATGGGCTAATCTTGTTGGTATTTATTAGTTAACTAATATTTTGGAAGTCTAGCTAGAGAAATGCAACAATTGATAACAAAATATCATCTAATGTGAAATGAAACAAGAAAATGTAAAACTTAAGTCATTAGCAACCTTTTTTTCCATGTAATGATTCATATCAGATGATATTTCGTCGGTCCAAAGATTTGACACAATGATGAGAGGCGTATACAATATAACTAAAGCACAAATTTAATATTTCCAAATTGAGTAAAATATAATATTACCACACGCTTTAAAACAAAGCTTACAAATGAGAAAAAGAGTAAGATATTAATTCAATGTATTTTGCGGCCCCAACACCTCAACGATCATATCGTCCTATGACCTTTTTCAGAACAGTTTTGATGACAGAATTCTCTGTCCGGCCTGCTTCGATACCTCAAACTTTTAACACTTTTCTTTTAATATACATATTTATTTCCTCATGGAGTAGTGGCGGAGCTATATATATATATATATATTTTTAAGAGAATATTTCAATTTTATTATAAATTTAATATCATTTTTCAAATTTACTATTAATGAATAATTATTTTTAAAAAATTCTAAATTTATAAAAATAAACCAAACTAATTTTTCTAAATATTTATAAAACATTTAAAACTTAACCCCACCTTTTACATTAAACCCTAAACAATAATCACTAAAATGTAAACACAAATGTTAATATTTTGATTGAATGTATTTTTGAAAAGTAGTACTTAACTTGTTGTATTTTAAGCAATTTCTTCTAAATTGATATTTCAAAAATATCTATGTATGCGATTCCATTAAAGAGGTAAAATACATTTCTACCCTTAATTTATAAATAAATAATTTTTTAAATAATTTTTTATATAAAAATATATTAAAAAAATGGAATTATACCTTTTCAAATTCGAAGTTTTTATAATTTTCTTTTTGAAACTATTTTTAATATTTTTATTTTAATTTTAAGTATTTATTTATATTTTTATTAAATTCTAAATCCTACCTTCCAAAACTCTATACATCAAATCTAAAAACTAAGTCTAGATTAGTTAACTCTAGAGTTATAAGTGTCTATTTATCTCTTTAAAATTAATGATAAATGTGATTAAAGTAAAAATTAAAAAATGTACTAAGAAAATGATAGTTTTGACAGTCTCTTATGGAATTAACTATTTTTACTTAGTGTATTGAATATAAAATTAGTTGATAGTTATTTTTAGTATGTGTGCAGAATGTGTAGAAGTATAAACTTTATTCAAAATTATATAGCAATGAAGAAAAATAATTACAGTGAGTATAGTTTTAAAAGTAGGTGTATTAAAATGAGTAAATAATTGGTTTGATTTTTAAACTGGCTACCAAAAAATTGGGTATTAAAAAAATTAATGAAATTTTGGTAGGGTATTTTTATGGAATTTTCTCTTATTAAAAAGAAATTCTTAAATTTTCTAATACAACTGAATTTTGTATACATTTTTTAACATAAATAATCAAATGTAAGATATAGATACAATTATATGATTTTGATTTGATTGAAAGCTTATTTATGCTATCTATATCAGCTAGACTATATGTATTTGAAAATACATGCTCAGTATAGCAAGCCAGGTGATGAATGACCATTTTAGAGTGGTCTGAGAAAACAAAATCCCTTGTGCCTATTCACACTTCAGTCACCCACTCTTATCATTCCATGTTTCTGGAGTAGCGAATTTGTTCTCAAATCTGGAACACCTTTTCTATAACGCAACATCTTGCCTTCTTTGATTTTGTTTTCTAATGCGTTGATCTGTCGTCTCATCCACATCATTCATCAAAACAAACTGGTGCCTTCTTCTCAAGACAACCTGGTATTATTAAGAACCACAGCCACCACTGTATTCCTCTGAATGCCTAAAGCAATGATTCCAAGATCACTAAAATCAACATCTCACCATTCCCTATCTGCTTCTTGTGAAACTGTTGTTACCCTTAGTAATGTTTTCCTCATTGGTCATTCTTCACCACTGAACAAAGGTACGGCTCTGATACCACATGTCACGGATTTTGGGCTTTGGATGATCAAACCACGTTTCCCTAGTCTCTCTTTACCTCGCAATAGATCTAGCAACGAAACCGTTATATAAAATCAGACCTTTGTGAGAAAAAGAGTACTGAATAATGCTCTATACTGAATGATTTGCTTGATGTTTACAAATAAAATATTTCACCGCTATTTATAAAACCGATATCGAAAATGTGGTCTCCATTAGTAAGGGATAATAATTGCTCTTTTCACTAATGAAACGGGAAAATCATATTTTGAATTTTCAAGTTAGCAAAATTTACACTTTAAACAATGAAAATAATTTCAGTAACATATTAAACACTTAAATTAACTTATTTATTCGACACATCAAAATTATGACTGGTAATGTTCATTATACAGTCAAAATAATGATGTTGCAATTACATTTTTTAAAAATAATTTGTTATTTTAATAAAAAAATGAATAAAAATAGATAAATAATAGAAAAATAAATAAAGTTATCTAAAAACAATAAAAAATATTAAAAGTTAGAAAACTTATATAAAATATTTATAAGAAAAAAAAATATAAAAATCAATATTAAAATATGTCTTTTGAACCACCAAAAGAAAGTGTGTTTCTAAAGAGGTCGTTATATGGCTTATGGCAGTCCACTCATAACTGGAATATTCTGTTGGATACTTGGAAGTGAGTATGATGTATTTGTATATTACAAAGAGTGTGAGTATGAAGTCTACATATTTATGTCACTATATGTGGATGATATCCTAATCGCATCCGAGATCAAAGTCTTAAGAAGATTTTTGAATTCAGAATTCGTACCGGAAGACTTGGTGATGCTAAGAATATCCATGGGATGGAGGTAGAGAAACTGGTATATTGGCTGTATCTCAAGAGGAAGGTATTGGGGAACTACAATATGGATCATTCAAACAGTGTTTCAACACCTTTGGGGTTTCACTTCAGATTGAGCTCAGCTACATAAAAGGAATCTAGAGAGGAGTTTGAAAGCATTAAGGATATGCAGAGTTCGATGTAATTCATGGTAGGAAACGTGCCATATTTAGCATACATAATTGGATTGGTGGGCAATTAAGATTCACTGGCACGTAGTCAAGTGGATTATGAGAGATGTCAAAGGATCAACTAATATGAAGCCTTTTATGAGAAAGAAGAGAAGTATATTATAAAAAAGGTATTGTGATGTTTACCGTTGGTGGTAATGCAGTAAGTTGACGATCAAGCTTTGTCTACAACAAATACAAACTATATTGTTGTAAGTGAAGCAGCTCGAGAACCAGTGTCGCTTAAAGGGTTTATGAATGAGTTGGGTTTCGTTTAGGATCAGGTGGATGTATTTTGTGATTCTCAAAGTGCTATTACATTAGCCAAAAAAAAATTGCAGTACACCACGAAAAAAAAAATGTGGATGTGAAGTAAAACTTTGTTCGAAACTTGGTAAGTAAGAAGATCATTGAGGTTGTTAAGATAACAGAGTACAATCCAACTAATATTTTGACGAAGGTGATACCGGGTGGCAAGATGAGAGAAGCATTGAGGTTTCTCAGAGTGGCATAGCACTGAAGAAGCGGGGTGGGTTTACGCAGGAGAGAAGAAGCTAATTATTAATTAGTTCAGGAAGAGTTAACATGATGAGTTTACAAGAGAAGAAAAAGACAATTACATGATCAAATACGTGACAAGATTCTTGTCACAAGAAGGAGATTCAACGGATGTGTCCTTGTATTTAATCTTTGTAATTTAACCATACAATTATACTAATCGAGCATCTACTTCCCAAAGCTGAGGATTAACTCAACAACTATTAAATAAACATACGAGTAATAAATATATATGTTGAAAACGTAAGTATCAAATCCGTTGTAGTCTAGCTGGTCAGGATACTCGGCTCTCACCCGAGAGACCCGGGTTCGAGTCCCGGCAACGGAGATTTTTTTATGTCAACAATTCCTTTTGGCGGGAAAACTACCTTCTGGCTGATTAGGGTTCTCCTCCGTTCTCTAGTGTTCATCTCTTCTTCTCGTTTCTTTTGTTCCTGGAAGATGTCGAAAGAGACGAAGGGTAGTAATACTAGCAGAGTCATGAACACGTACGGCGCTGGCTTGGAAGCAAACACATTAGCCATGCTTGATTCCACCGGCGCTAAGGACAATCGCGACGCCGACGAAGATCGTTCGTTTCTCTCCTCAAACTCAATTCTTCGTTTTTGTCGTTTCTGATGATCTTGGATTGAATCCCCTTAGGTTTGCAGTACCTGGAAGCTGTTCGTGCCGCTTCACTCGTACCCGAAAATGCAATCCCTCCCACCAAGTAAGATCTTTTGAAGCTTTATTCCCCCCAAAGTTTTAAGCTTTTTGATATGGGTTTTTCTTGATTTGTAGCAAAATGTACCAAGCCATGTTCCGGATACTGAGATTCGGAAGAACGTTGGAGCTCGTAGCTGCAAGTTTCCAGCTTTTGACACAACTACATCAGGTAGTAACTCGATGAGGGTTTTGTAGTCTATATGTTTTCAATGGTTTGCTTATGTGCTTCATGTTCTTGGAAAGTATAGAGGTATCCTTGGGTTTATATATCTGATGGGAAACATCAGTTGGAACTCGTTGACGAGGTACTTGGTTCAGATGCTTTGATGTGTTTTTGTTCATTCTTGGTATGGTGGGGATGATTGTCATGTGGTTTTGTTTGGCAGGCTTGGTCTCCGTTTAATTTTGGGTCTGATGTTGATTCTGGTGAAAATGATATATCAGTGAGAAGCTCATGTAAGAACGGAGTCTCCTCTTTTGATTTTAGCTTTTTCTGTTTGTTGTTCTTTATTTTGATTGATTGTTTTGTGTTTTTAGTGTTTCAAGAGCTGGTTCAGAACATGAACAAGGGAGATGATGAGTCAGAGGAATCAGATTTAAAGGTCCGTTCATTTATTTGTAGGCAACTTAAGAAGTTTGCAGAGTTTCATATAGCTTGTTGCTCCTTGTTCTTTTGTTTCGGTTCTTGCAGATCCTGAGAAACATGTTCCTGTTCGAGTATCTTGTTCATGTTCTTAAGTTAGATTTCACGCCCAGAAACCAAGTGTTTGAAGGTACAAAATGTTATCTGCATAGTTTCACCGAAGTTATCTTTATAGTCACAAAAGCTCTCTCTCCTTTTGCGTTCCAGAAACCATGAACTGGAGTCTATTAAAAGAATCCTCGCTGAATCTACTTCTGGTACATCCCATAGTCACTGGCTCATAAACTAGTGCAGTCATTTAATTTATCCGTAAAGTAATGGATGCATCACGGTATGTTTCCGCTTGTAGGCTTCAAGAAGAGTGAATTTTAAGCTTCTAATGAAAGATTGTCTATCTACAATGTGTTCACCTTTTGATGCTGATGGAAAATCTATCAGTTTGGTTGAATTGCACAAGAGCATGCTATCTGCTATGAAGGAACTTCTAGTAATGGTAAGTCGTTGGTTACTATATGGAGTTACTACTTTTGGAGTTCTTTTCTCTCACAGTTCTTTGCCTTGTTTAGATCATAGAGCTTGATGCATCAAAGAAGAAAGCTGACACAGAAGGGATTACCAATAGAGGTGACGGCGTAAGGTATTCACAAGTTCATTTTCTAGTTAAATCTCTTTCCTTTGTTCGTTTTCTTGGCCATGCTCTTGATTGATATTGGTGCAGGACTCCTGCATTGGAGATCATAGTCGACGAGCTAACTTACGATGAATATCTACTGTCAAATTTTCTTCAGGTAAGATAATTCTAACCACTTTTGAAACTCTTTGCGTAGTTCATCTGCTTTCTGGTCCTTTAGTGAAAGAGCTTCTCTTGCAGGTTTTCGACGATCCTAAATGGAAGCTAGAGATTGTTCTCCAGTATCTCACCAAATACATTCCTAAGGTTTTCAACGAGCTAACTTACGCTTCATTTCCTCGGACACATAATGCTTCAATCTGAAGAAATGTCTTTCTGGTTGCAGCCTTCTGTTCGTACCCGAAGATCAAACACTCCTCAAGCAGAGGATTTGAAAACGCTCAATGGGATCTTGAAAACCTTTTCAAATGGTACAAATGCAAAAAACATCACTAAGAAGATAGGACCTGCCATTGTTCAGATCCTCATTGGACATGCCTTTCTGGTAATAACATCCTTTTCTCTTTCACATCCTCGTAGCTTTTCTTTTGCCTCCTTGTCCCTAAGTTGATTAATCTATGTTCAGGCTCAGCTCACAATCTCTAACACTAATGAAGGCGAATCAATAACAGAGATATGCAATAGTGTCATCGCTGCGTTTACTAGTCTAAAGCGAGTAGATCAGTAAGCAGCATGTTCCTTACCCTTTATTCCTGGATATATAGCTTCCCTTACTCTTTAATTCAAATGTTTCATGGTTCTTGCAGGAAAATTGAGATTTTACCATTTGGAAAGGAAGTGTTGTTTACAGCAGAAATGGTACTCAAGTCAAAAGCTTAAGGCACCTAGGAATCAAGAGGCTTTGCATTGGATTCAAAGCAAAAGCAAAAACAAGTAATGTAGGACTTAGTTACAGTTTCAATGACCTATGAATGTTTCACATGAATGTATATTCTATCACTTCAGAAAAAGACAAGTTGACTAATCTTATGATTCTGTTGATACCTTGGTGTCATTCCTGAAACAAATCAAGACTTGTTTTAATAACAAATCAATGCCTTAGATGTGTATGCAAGGGAAGATATGTTCTTACTTGGATGATTGTGGTGAGTCAAGCCGCATAGTGACTGGACCGTCGTTTACAAGATTGACCTTATAAGCAATAGAACTCTATTTAATCACACAAGATAATGAACTAAGCATGGAAGGATTCATCTCTTACCTTCATCATAGCTCCAAACACACCATCTGTTCAACAAGTGAGTAAAAACCAATTCAGTATAGAAAAATTGTAAAGTTGTGATCAATCAATGAAAGCTTTACAATGTTATTATACCTTTCACTGCATCAGGTTTATATGCTTTCCGGAATCTCTCTACCAAAGAAGCGTAAAAAGGTTTGGCCTTCTCAGGCGGCATTGCGACGTGAAAATCAGGTTTGTTACCTTTCAAGAATCCATACAATGTAAACTGACTAACTGAAATTAAAACAAACGATCGAATCATCAGAGCAAACAAAAGGAGATGAACATGTTTTTAAAAAGATGCGTTACCAAGTAAAACTCCGTAACCCTTCTGCATTACCTGCACAACACACCCATCAAACTTTTTGTATAAACCTGTTGCAAAATGGGATTTTAAACAGAAAGAAACAAATCTTGTAGACAGAGCTTACGTTCTGGTCCCATCCTCTACCAGTGGTTTCATTAGTGAACAACCTCATGTTTAAGACTTTCCGACATCTACACAAAAAAAGTTTTCTATTTTAAAATTTACATGAAAGAGTTAAAAGTTTGTGTCTGTAAACAGGCATTACATGTAATCAGCGTCAGCATCTGTATCTGATTCATGGATTCCGATTAAAACCAAGAGACCAGGTCCAATCTCCGACACGATTCTACCATCCACCTGTCGATATCTCGGAGATCAAATAAAGGGCATTTTTGCTCATTACAGAGAACAAAAGAGACTTACTGTGACGGAGGAGGATGTGACTCTCTGGATTACAGCTCTCATTGCTCTAGTCTGAGAATTTCGACGGCAAAGTCGCAGACTTTGGTGGCTGCGATTGCGGCGGAAGAGAAAAGGCGAGAGCTTATTGCGGAGGAGAGTTGTGTGGGAAGAAGAAGCAAGACAATACATTTTTTTCCTGCTCGTTGAATGGATAGCCGAACTAAACCGACTAGTTTAAAATTGTAAATCAAACCGAAATTAATTGTTATAAACCAAAACCAAAACCAAAACCAAAACCGAAACCAAAACCAAAACCAAAACCAAAACCAAAACCAAAACCGAAACCAAAACCAAAACCAAATGTTAACATTTTTGAATTTTGACAACGTAACCGAAGCCAATTACTTAATAGACCCGAACCTTCTGGTTCTGCCAGAAGGTATTAGATATCGCCGTCGCCGAGACTTCCTCCGCCGTAGGAAAAGTCTTTATACTGAACCAACCCAAAGAAAGCAGAGGTCTTTGGGCGAAAGAAAAGAGGATGGCGTTTTGGAAACCAGGAACGGAGAAGCCAAGCTTCGTCGAGGATGAAGAAGGAGGCATAGTGCTCATGTCCAACAATCTCTCATCCTCTTCTTCTTCTAGGTATGGCTGCCACTCTCTCTATCTGTATTACTTGTTCTGGGAATGATTGTGTACTTCATTGTCGAGAATTGCAGTTATGGGTATGCGAATATAGAGAAGCAAAGGCAGAGATTGCCAGTGTACAAGTACAGGACTGAGATTCTGTATCTGGTGGAGAATCACGCTACCACCATCATCGTTGGTGAGACGGGCAGTGGCAAAACTACCCAGATTCCTCAGGTTTGTTTTTTGGAGGAAAGCATCCAGCTTTTGCTAGTTTCATGCTTCTTAAACCAATATGCACAGCTACAGTGTTAGGCATACAACTTACTCAGTCTTGCAATTTTAAGCTCAGTAGCTCTTGGGGAAGTTGGAAATATAGGACAAATTCTCAGTTCAATCACTAGCAAGATCGTCTTGTTTCTTCCCAGCAAGTTTACTTATGTAAACGATTTGTCTATGCTGTTTTGCAGTACCTTAAAGAAGCTGGATGGGCAGAAGGAGGCCGAGTTATTGCTTGCACTCAGCCAAGACGTTTAGCTGTCCAGGTTTGTTTTTGTTTTCTCTCTTACATCTCAAGTTTGAAGATTGGTGTCTCAGGTGAAGTTTGGATGTTTCGTGCGTGATCACTTATAGTTTTTTCTTTGGTAAATTGCTTAGTCGGTTTCTGCAAGGGTGGCAGAAGAGATGGGAGTGAATCTTGGGAATGAAGTTGGCTACACAATTCGATTTGAAGATCATACAACTTCAGTGAGACTCTTTCTTTGACACTCTTGTACTTTTTCTTTGTTAACTTATGGTTTGATGATGCCTGAAAATCTATTTTGCTTTGTTACAACAGGGTGTGACTAGTGTGAAATTTCTCACTGATGGGGTACTAATCCGAGAGATGATGGAGGATCCTCTCTTGACAAAGTATAGGTAATCGTTTTGTTGCACGCCATAATCTCGTTCGGATTATGATTTAGGTTTGTAAAGTAGTCTTTGTAACCTTGTCTTATTTGTCATTGTGTAGTGTTATTATGGTAGATGAAGCTCATGAGAGATCTATTTCAACCGACATTTTACTGGGTCTCTTGAAAAAGGTATAACATTCAGACAAAGACTCCATTA
This sequence comes from Moricandia moricandioides, assembly GCA_905132885.1. Classification (NCBI taxonomy): domain Eukaryota; kingdom Viridiplantae; phylum Streptophyta; class Magnoliopsida; order Brassicales; family Brassicaceae; genus Moricandia; species Moricandia moricandioides. The sequence goes on from CAJHQQ010001641.1 coordinate 82,224, forward strand.
GATCTTCTCTTTTACTTTACTGTTTACTTTCCTCAGTTACATTAACTTCTTAATCCCAGATACAACGTCGTCGTCCTGAGCTGCGCATTATTATCTCGTCAGCCACAATCGAAGCAAAAGCAATGTTCAATTTCTTCAATACCAGGTTTGGATCTTACTCAATGGTTAATAGTTTTTTTTTTCCTGAAGTCTCGGGATCTTGGAATCACGTGTACAATATATTCTTACACACTATATAAAATAAAATAGCAAAAAACGCCAGGCGCCAGAAAGTAGTAGTAACCATGGACCAAAGTTGGAACCTGCAATCTTATCTGTCGAGGTATATTGTAACTCTTTGTCTTTATTAACAGCTTTCTTTCTTAAACCCTTGTTTCTCTGCGATATTTAGAGAGTTTTTGTTTTGTTGGTGAAATTTTCTTAGGGCAGAGGCTTCAGTGTGAAAATTCACTATGTTGAGGAACCTGTTTCAGACTATATCAGATCGGTTGTTTCAACAATTTTGTTGATTAATGAGCGGGTATTGTAAACACCTTTTGTGTTAAACTATTATGGTGCATTCGTTTCCTTAGGCTGTTTATCTCTAAATTGTTTTTTCTTATGTTCAGGAGCCACCTGGGGATGTTCTTGTATTTCTTACTGGTCAAGATGATATTGAAACTGCTATTAAACTTCTTGCAGAAGAAGCTCATAGCAATCAAAAGAATTCTTCAGGTACAAGAAAAATGCTTATATACATATACATATTAGCCCTGTTCGTTGTTTGAACGCCAGCGTCAGAGGTAAGCAACAGAAAATAAGAAACATGACAGAGAAATAGTAATGCTTCGAAGTTATATGATTGTCGCCGGTAACTGTCGCTGGTGGCCGTTTCACCATTTTTATCAGCGCTATAAAAATTCAGCGGTTCACGCAAGTGTATCATGTGCCGCTAGCGTTCACTTTTTGCATGTTCATATTCAGAATTCTGATTAGATCTCTTTATATTTTTTAAACGCAAGTCATTGACGCTGCGTACAATAAACAAACACGGCTATTGTCAATCGACTTTAGCGTTTACTTTTAGCGCCATTGTATATCTCGTATCTATTTCAGGACTGCTCACTCTGCCACTATATTCAGGACTTTCACGAGCAGAACAGGTTGATTTTTATTGCGTAGCTCTAAACTAGATAAACTGTACTTTTAAGAGGACTTAACTCCATAAAAACCAAAACTGTGAAATGATGTTTTCTTTTCCTTTCTTTATTTCAGGAATTGATCTTTACTCCCACTCCCCGAGGAAAAAGAAAAGTAATACTCTCAACAAATATTGCAGAAACATCATTGACTCTGGAGGCAAGGATTCTTTGTTACTGTTATTTTGTTGCAAAATTTTGCAAAATCTCATGGACAAAACATCTGTTTTTCTCATACAAATTTTGCTGACCTTTTGTCGATTTCTTTATTCAGGGAGTTGTCTATGTGATTGATAGTGGTTTCTCAAAGCAGAAATTCTATAACCCAGTACGTCCATCTCTATTTCTTTTGTTTACATCTTTCAGTTCTGTCTTTTTGTAATATATATAGCGCATTTCTAAAACATCTTACATTTCTAACCTCACAGATATCTGATATTGAAAGTCTTGTGGTGGCACCAATATCCAAAGCATCTGCTAAACAAAGGTCTGGTAGGGCCGGGAGAGTTCGGCCTGGAAAGTGTTACAGGTATTTTCATGTTCTTGTATAAAAGTGACATAATTATGGTCTGGTTTGTGGTGTTACTTCAGTTGCAGTTGTAAATGATTATGGTTATATCTCCTAAAGATAACAACCAGTGGTTTAACTAGGCTTTACGTTGACGTTAGTCATCTTTGTGGTAACTAGGCTTTACACCGAAGATTATTTTCTCAAACAAATGCCTGGAGAAGGCATACCGGAGATGCAGAGGTCGAATCTTGTTTCAACTGTGATCCAGGTACAAAACTTGCTCAGCTCTTTTCATATTCATCTGGGATGCCTTTCAGAAACCACAAAATTTATTTTATTGTTTCAAGCTTGTTGGCTTTTCCAATAAGTAAATACCCAGATGAGAGGAAACATTTTCTTCTAGACTGGTCAAGATCTATTGATTTGTGTTTTTCAGCTAAAAGCTTTGGGGATAGATAATATATTGGGTTTCGATTGGCCTTCACCTCCATCGCCACAAGCAATGATCAGGGCACTTGAAGTACTTTATTCACTTCAAATCCTCGATGATGATGCAAAACTCACTTCTCCAACAGGATTCCAAGTAGCAGAACTTCCACTGGTACTTTTTCTTCCTAACCTTGAGTTACTTATTTTCCCATTGCTCATTTGTTTAAAGTATCAAGTTCATTTGCATTTTCTACTGCATTATTACAAGTCTCATTTTCTTCATTTTGTTAGGACCCAATGATATCGAAAATGATCTTAGCTTCAAGTGAGCTTGGTTGTTCAGATGAGATCATTACAATCGCTGCAGTTCTCTCTATCCAAGTAATAACTCTTATCCTCTTTTAAAGTTCCATTCTCTTCAATGCATGAGGAACATATTGCAAATATAATGATTTGCTTTCTATCTAAGTATTGGGATTTGAAGCTAAATGGATACAATCTTGACTACATAAATGTGTGCAGTCCGTTTGGGTCATTGCCAGGGGAGTCCAAAAAGAACAAGATGAAGCAAAACTGAGATTTGCAGCTGCGGAGGTATATATAGCTCTAAAACTTTGAACTAACTAATATCTCCTAAAAATATTTTTTGACCGAGTAAAATCATTTTTCTTGTCTATTCAGGGTGACCATGTCACGTTCCTCAATGTATACAAAGGGTTCCTTGAGTCAAAAAAATCTTCACAGTGGTGCTACAAGAATTTCCTCAACTATCAATCCATGGTACGGATACTAACAGAACTGACAATTAGACTTTAGTTTCCATTCCCTCATATCTTATTTCTTTTTGTTTCCTTTCGCAGAAGAAAGTGGTTGAAATCAGGGATCAACTCAAACGGATTGCTCGGAGATTAGGCATCACCCTGAAATCATGTGAGGGAGACATGGATGTAAGAAACTGTACCATCTTGGCTTCAATTGAAAAATAGGTTGCAGGTTTTTAATGTTACATTACATATTATGTTTCAGGCTGTGAGAAAAGCAGTGACTGCAGGGTTTTTCGCTAATGCATGCCGCTTAGAAGTAAGTAACTGATTTTACTTCTCTGTGTATGTACATCCTTTTCAGTTTTATAGAGAGATTAAATTTTTCATTTTTTATTTGTTGTGATGTTTTAGCCACACAGCAATGGTGTATTCAAGACCATTAGAGGCTCTGAAGAAGTTTATATTCACCCGTCATCCGTATTGTTCAGGTTAGTGGTCTCTTTGTTGCTATGGATTTAGCAAACACCTATATAACATAAAAGAAGGTTTGGAGATTGTTCTTTTGAATGTCAAAGCTTATTTGGTGTGTAATCATTCTTTTATATAATCACCAGGGTGAATCCGAAATGGGTGGTTTACCAATCCATTGTCTCAACAGAGCGTCAATACATGAGGAATGTCGTCACCATCAATCCTTCTTGGCTGACAGAAGTTGCTCCACACTTTTACCAGAACCGGCAAAACAATATGTCCTTGTAATCACCTAGCTAGAACCTGCAGTTCAAGACAGTGATAACAGTTGGTCCTGACAACGTTTCATCATAGTTTCCTAGGCTAATACCATGCAAGAATGTCTTGGAAATGCAAAGAGACAGTTCAATGGAGAAAAGCATGTATTGTCTGAACAACTATATTCAATCAACTTTTAATGGAAAAAGCATAGACTGTTTGTTTGAACAACTATACTCAATCAAATCAATGAAGAAAGCATAGAATCAGATTTGCCTGTTTATTGTTTCTGGTTCTTCTCACAGTTTACAAAAGTTAAAAATGATGACAGCAGGTTCAGAATCTCCTTATTCAACTGAAAACCTCAGCGAACTTCTCGGAAACAAGAACTCCTGAATCAATAGACTCCAATGGATCCTTCCTGAGACGGTGCCTCAAGCAGTTAGGGATAACAGTTGCAACATCATCTGCAGTGACTCGATCTTTTCCTTTGAGAGCAGCAAGTGCTTTTGCTGCTCTGTTAGTCACAATGTCCCCTCTCAACCCATCAACATTGAGCTCTGAACACACCTTAGAGATCTTCACCTTCAACTCCCGGTCAATCTGAACAGATGAAAGATTGCTTCTAGCATTTGAAATCTGGTCTTGTAGCTTATCCTGCTCGGTTTTGTAAGTTTCCCGGAAATCCTGTGGGTTACTATCAAACCGAGCTCTCTCTTCCACAATCTTGACTCGTAAATCAGCATCTCTAACCGTCCCTACTTGTGCATGCATACCAAACCGATCAAGAAGCTGTGGCCTAAGCTCTCCTTCTTCAGGATTTCCAGAACCAATCAAGATAAACCTCGCCGGGTGAGAAATCGAAATCCCTTCTCTCTCAACCGTATTCCAACCAGAAGCAGCTGAATCAAGAAGCACATCAACCAAATGATCATCCAGGAGATTGACTTCATCAACATAGAGTATCCCTCTATTGGCTTTAGCCAACAAGCCAGGCTCAAAGGCTTTCACACCTTCTGTTAAAGCCTTTTCGATATCGATAGTTCCACAAACTCTATCTTCAGTAGCACCCAATGGAAGATCAACCATATTGATCTTAGTGGCAACAACAGGAACCTGCTCTCCTCTTTCCACTCTCTCTCTTACCTCAACACCCATAAACTCAGGATCTAAAGGATCCGAGTTGTAAGGGTCACCTGCAACCACCTTAATCTCAGGTAACAGATCGACTAAAGACCTAACAGTTGTGGACTTCCCGGTTCCTCTGTCTCCCATTATCATCACACCACCGATCTTGGGATCAATCACATTCAACAAGAGACATAACTTCATCTCATCTTGGCCTACTATCGCTGCAAAAGGATAAACAGGCCTAGCACTCTTCTTTGAGTCAAACTTCCCTACCTAAAACCAAAAACCACCATTACACAACATAAAAACCAAACAGCAATCATATGTTCCTAACTCTTTGCTCTATCATAAAGATGGAACTCGTACTTGTTCAGTGGAGTTGATTTCTGTGGCTACATTCATAACGGAGACATGGTGACGAGACCTGTTCTTCTTTGGCCTTATTTGGATTCCTGCGTTGAACTTTCCTCCACAGATCTTCCCTGTAAACAAGAATTGTATGTTCAAATTGAATTGAGAAAAGAGTATGGTTTAAGGTTTGGAGAGATTGGTGGGTTAACTTACCTGGCCTGAAGCAAATGGGAGAGATCGAAGGTGTTGAGGAAGAAGAAGAGAAAGAAGGAGAAGCACAGATTGCTGAAGAAGAAGAAGATCCCAGAAGAGACGCCATTTTTTTTGTGTGTGTGTGTGCTTTGCAGCTTCACTAGCTTTTTATTGGCTTTAAGAATTATACTTGTGGTCAGGATAAGGAGATAGATTTCCTTCTCTATCTTCCTCCTTTTTTATTTTTTTTTTTAAATTCATTTTTAGAGAAACAAATTATTAAATCAGCAGTAGCTAAACTTGAGAAATATTCGAGAATAATCTTTTAAAAATAGGTACAAAAATAGTTTTCAAAGAAAAAAAATAATATATCTTTTTATTAAAAATGTAAATATATATTTATATTTATAGGGTTATATAAATAGATTTACAGTTTAGTTACGAGGAATTTAGAATTACGGAGTTGAATTTTGGAGGTAAGTTTAAAATTTAAAAAATAAAATATAAATAATGAAATTTCAAAATAAAAAAAAAACTATTTAGATCATTTTATTTTTTAATAACTTTTTAGTGACAAAAATTTCAAAATAATTATATGAAAGAATTGTCCAAACTTTGTTCTTCCAAATTATTAATTTCAAATATATTC
>CAJHQQ010001642.1:0-88153 GCA_905132885.1 Moricandia moricandioides
TTCTCAGAAGACTTCTCGGAAGACTTCTCAAAAGACTTTTTGGAAGACTTAAATTTTAAGTGGGAAACTGAAATAGAAGCGGGAATTTAAGCGAAAAAAATAAAATATAAGCGGGAAACTCAAATTTGAAGTGAAAATTAAAATTTCAAATTTCATAAAAAAATAAAAAGTATATCTTATGAACTAAGAAGACACATTAAACCATATTACTTGGTATACTTGAAGTTACTTAACACTTTTGAAAGTTAAAAGACAAATATTAAAGTTATTGAACAAGTTTTACAAAACCTAACATAGAAGACTTCCTTCTCAGATTAGCTAGAAACATTATAAGCATGAATGTTGGTAACCTCATAATTAAAACCAAATAAGTTATGAATTTCATTCAGGAACTCTAATATCAACTAATATAAATGAATTAACCATAAAATATTAAAAGTTCTTTATAGTTTTAGAGAAAATGAAAGTTTATTAAACTTTGACGTAGAAGATTTCCACTGAAGTCGTCTAAAAGACTTCTAGGAAGTATTCCATTTAGGTCATTTTTGCAATTAAAAATTTACAAAAGAAAACTTCGAGAGAAGTCTACTATACAACATACTTCTTTGAAAGACTTCATTTGTGAATATTGGCTTATTTTTGTTTTTGATTTTTTTTTTGAAAATACGAGAGATATAGGATAAACAAGTTAGTTTTGCAATGAATTATGTCAGAAATTATACTTTTCTAGAAGACTTACATGGAAGTCTTCCACTAGAAAAATAAAACTTAAATATTACATTTAACTAGACAACTTCTAAATAAGTGTTTTGGGTTACTTTTGTAATTAAAAAATAAAACTTAAATATTTAATTTTAATTAGACGAGCTCCATGTAAGTCTTTCGGAAGAAGACTTACACGGAAGTCTTCTGTGATAACCAAGGTTTGACCAGAATCTCAGAATAAAATTCTGGAAGACTTCCGTGTAAGTCGTCTTCTGGAAGACTTACATGGAAGACTTCCGTGTAAGTCGTCTTCTCGAAGACTTACATGGAAGTCGTCTAGTTAAAATTAAATATTAAGTTTTATTTTTCAATTGAAAAAATAACATGAGATAACTTTCACCGACAATGAGAAGACTTCCACCGAGAGTTTGGAAGAATTACATGGATGTTGTAACGCCCCGACCGCCCACGGCTAATGAGCCACCCACGCCCATGGCCAATGGCCATCCACACCCACTCTCTTGGCCCGTGGGCCCCATCCCGTTCCAACGGTCGGTGCATAAATTTTCCAAGGCTTGAAATCATTGTTTACTGACCCTACAATCACCACCTGACCTTTTCCCGTGTTTTGGCCTCACTCTCACGGTATCGCGAATCACTTCCCGATAGGTCAACCATCATTTCACTACTCCAGCCCAAGCACGCTTAACCCTGGAATTCTAACGGATGTGTGACGAAAAAGATAAGTCAACTTTGGTGACATATATAGCCAAATCAATTATCTTAAGCCTTTCCACAAATACCAGAAATCGTGATTTACAATTCACCCCCACTCACAGAGCGCAACGCCCTCGTTACGCACCACAACAGGTCTCAAGACGCCACTCGGGTCAGAACTGAGATGGCTAACCAGCTCTGATACCACTTGTAACGCCCCGACCGCCCACAGATTATGGGCCACCCACGCCCACTCTCTCGGCCCGTGGGCCTCATCCTGTTCCATCGGTCGGTGCGTAAATTTTTCAAGGCTTGAAATCATTTTTTACTGATCCTGCAATCACCATCCGACCTTTCCCCGTGTTTTGGCCTCACTCGCACGGTATCACGAATCACTTCCCGGTAGGTCACCTATCCTTTAACTACTCCAGCCCAAGCACGCTTAACCCTGGAGTTCTAAACGGATGTGTGACAGAAAAGGTAAACAAAATTTGGTGACATTGGTAGCCAAATTAATTATCTTAAGCTTTTCCACATATACCAGAATTCGGGATGTTACAGAAGTATTCTAACGGAAGACTTCCGTGTAAGTCGTCTAGAGAAAATTAAATTTCTGACACAATCCGGTCAATTACAAAACTAACATGTTTATCCTAGACGACTTACCAGGAAGTCTTCTTTAATATTTTCGAGATTTTTTTGTTAACAAAGAAAAATTGGTAGACTTCGAGAGAAGTTGTCTATAGAAAACACACATAAAGTTAATTGCAAAAGTAACATCTGCACTGACCAAAAGACTTCCGTATAAGTATTCTATGCCCAGAAGATTTACACGAAAGTCTTCTGACGAGCATATATGGGAAAAAAATCATTTTCATACTTTCAACTAGTGAAATAACTTGATTAGTTTTTCTTATCACACAGAGTTTCACCACTAAACAAATTCACTTGTTAATGATCAAGAATCATGAGTTTTAACCTTACAAAGTTTAAAATTAAAATCTTGATTTTTTTTGGGTGAATATAGAGAGAAAGTGAAGGAAATATAGTTTTTGAGTATAAGAAATGAGATAGAATGATTGAAAATCGATTTTTAGATGCTTTAAAAACCTCGTATTGTTTGTTTGTGGTGGTTGGTGTATTGATGGCAATGTTAATATTGTACATACTTGAAGGAGATGTTAATGATAAAGTAAAATACTTATTTTCGAAAAGAAAAAAAAATAATGACATTTTCGTGAATAATCCAAATTTGTAAGGTGAATAGGGCAAATGAAAGTTTCAAAAAAATCAAAGGATAATTTTGTGTTTAACTTTGAGTTTTGAGTCATATTTACAAAAAGCCTATATATATCATAAACATATTCATGATAAATTGCATAATATGCACATTCGTATGAACAGAAATATCAAACACAAAATAGTAATTTATATGATTGTTCTATGATAATGTCCAAACTTTTATTATCAAATTGGCTATGATTTCAGCGTAACTAAAAACAATCTACATTCAAATAATAAATAATACGGAAATTATACTTTAAAATCATTTTTCTTTAGTAAACAGTTTTCCAAATTAGAAAAATAAAATAATTCACATAGTATAAATAATTTAATAAAATGACATGATTTTAAAATAAAAAAAAACAATTTAAATCATTTAAAATATCAATACTCATGCATTGACATCGTATTTCAGCCTCTCAAGATTTTAAATATCACAAATAAATTAATCCATAAAACTGAGTACGAGTTTCTCTCTAATTGCATATACATAATACATTTAGTGTATGTACAAAGAAGATAAAAATAATATTCTTCGTGAAAACTATATTTTACCAAATTGTATAACTAATATATGCTTCATTTATTTTAGTTTCGATTCACTGTTATTCATTCCACTAAACTTAGAGTATATTAAATTACATGTGTATGTTGTTGGAAACTGTATTCTAACAAATCGAATAAATAAAGTTCTCTTCATATTTTAGTCTCGATTCTACTACAGTTTACATATACGTAAGATATTAAAATACTTTTATGCATATATTCAAATTCTGCCAACTTAAAAATAATCTAAAAATGATGCAAAAATCAAAATAAAATTATAATATTCTCTTAACTGAAATACCAAAGTAATTTTACATCATTAAAATATATATTTTATAAATAAAGCTGAGTTTTGTCTCTCTTTATTGTGTCACATCATCAATGTTGCATAGAGTTTTTTATGACACATGTTAATATCTTTTTAAACATCTAAAATTATTTCTCGGCAAGTTTTAAATAGACTTCTGTTGTTAATTGAGATACTCAGTGGGCCTTTAAATTTTTTCTGCAGTTGGTCCACTAGGTATATCTTTTTTTTGTAACTTAGGTCGACTAGCTATTAGGGTTTCTTCGTTGTCGATTGGCGTTGCAGAGGAGAACCACATTACCCTTCAGATCATGACGCTTCTGGACCACGCCTTGTGTAATGGTTCCATTTACCAATCATCTGTGACATGAAACAGATCACGAAAGTTTTCCCCATTTATAGTCTTGCTCCAGCTCACTCCTTCTCCAGCAGATCTCCGACCACTAATGGGAACTCAACACCTAAGAAATTCTTCTAATGACGGTTTCTCCTCCGTGTCTCCGGCTAAACCCATCAGATCTGTTCTCACGGCACGGCTCCGTGAAGCTGAACTTTGTGGTGATCGTTGAAGGGAGCGGAGCTAAAGGAGGCAGAATGGATTATTGATGTTTTTGTCGTAATTATATATTTAATTTGACGACGTAATAAGATTTTTATATGTTATGTTATTTTTTTTTTACTTTCATTTTTGCATTTTGGTTTATGGTGTTTGTGTGGATTTGCGGTAGTAGTTTTGTCGTGGTATGTATTCACTTTAATCTTTGAGTGTATGTTGTTTTTATGGTCTTGGACCGACATCTCGACGTGGTCGGTACAAGAACTCGAACGACACGTTAATGACTTTGACAACAAAGCACAATAAGATACAATGTTTCTAGTTAATTCTTCTAATCGCTAAACACTGATTTATCCAGCAGACGTAATCGGTGGTTAGTGATCATATCATTGCTTTATAGATTCTTGATTATTGGGGCGACTTTTAACTCAATGAAGTGACTTAGCCTTGCAAGAACCATGTGTCTTCTTAACTTAACTTACATCATATTTATTTTTGATTTGAAGAAGAAAAAAACAACTTTGCATTTTCAAAATCATTAGAACATGCACCACTTTTGTACTAAAGGAAACGTGAGCAAAATGCATGTTTTATGTAAATGAAAAAACGTACACTAAATTTAAAACAAATCCTTTTTAGTTGAGTCAAACAAATAGCCCATCATAAAAACAATTGAGAGTTTTGAAACTTTCAACAAACTATTCTCATGTTTGTTTCTATGAAAGACTACTATCAGTAGGGGTAGAGGTGAACACAATTACTCTTTACTTTCCATCTACTCACTATTTGATTGGTATTTAACCTATAAAGTTGAGTATTTGGTTTAACTATGTTGAATATCAAATAATCTATTTAAATTATTTATAAATACAATATAAATATCAAGTATTAAAACAAAAGTAACTATTTAGAGTTGTTTAGTTTATTACTCGTTTTTGTTAATGAACAAATACATTTTTTCTAAACCATCAAAAAATAGCTTGTTCATATTTTAATATCCATGACTGAATCAAACATAAATGATATATAATTTATATAAACCTCTTGGAATTATCTCTTTGTTATTAATTTATACAAACGCTAGGGATGCTACGTGATACATCAAAAACACTAAGCTCATAAACATACCCTACACTCAATAATTTTTGGGAAGTGTTGAGCCGGTGAACATTAATAGATGCCTGAATCGTAGTTACCTGGGAAGAAGCCGGGTTTACAACTTAACATATATCGACTAATATGAGAGCTACAAAATATAAAAGCAAACATAGTTTGTAAAATACCTTGGCATCAAGAAACAGAGCATATCAACGCGCATCAATTGGCCTATGGACTGAGGAGGTTCTTTCTTGCTTGTACTTGGGCAGGGTGGATGTCGTTTTGTTGTCTTTCTAGTTGTGAGTGGATTGTATTTTTTTAAGCTTTAAAACGTTATTAAATAGATGTAGTGGTAGATGATTGCATTAATTATTTAATTGAAAAACAGAAGTAAACATGATGTAACAAATTTGTTATCTAAAATGAGTAAGCTAATGTCTGCAATGATTTGGATGACTTCTCATGCGTTTTATGCGTTTACTTGGTCTGGATAAGAGCTTTGGATACTAATAAGACCAAAAGTTTCTCTAGCAAGTACGAGATTGGTGATAAAGTTGGTCGTGGCCATTTTTTATACACATTTGATGCTAAGTTTAAGAGAAGTGATAACAAAGGACAACAAGCCGATGTTAAAGTGATTCACAAAGAAAAGGTTAGTGCTTTTGGTTCTGGTTCTGTAGTAGTGATGAGACCTGTTAGATTGTTTGTAATTTGTTTTGTACATGAAGACGGATATTGTCATTGAAGATGTGAGTAGAGAAGTGAAGATATTGAGAGCTTTGTATGGTCATGATAACCTTCCTCATTTTTATGGGATCTTGATAATATCTATGTAGTGATGGAGTAAGCTTTCTTTTAGCTCAGAGTTTGTTCCTATATCAATTTTCAAGAGTCTTTTAACGAGTGGTTTGTTGTTATAGTCTGTGTGAAGGAGGAGAGCTTTTGGATAGAATACTCTAAGGTAAGGGGGCAGTACACTTCCGACGTAAGATTGTTTGTTCTATATTGAACTTGGTAGTCTGTTTTAGATGTAGAGCTGGGAAGTGTACGAAGGAGGATGTAAAGACTGTTATGCTACAAATATTGTATGTAATTGCATTTTTGTCATCTCCAAAGTGTTGTGCACCAATATCTCAAACCCGAGGTGATGTTTTATCGCCATCATATCGTTTACTTAAAACTGTTTGCTACAGAATTTTCTATTTACCTCAATGATCCCCCTCCATCATTACCAAGGAAATCTACAGCTATAAAGAAGGAAATGAGCTTCCACGGAACTCAACACTTACTCTAGCTCTTTGCTTATAGTGCTTTTAAAATAATTCTCCTATTATGGCCAAAAACTAATATGAATGTTATACAGGAAACGTTGATCTGAGGGTTCCATCAAAGCAAAAAGCCTGATCACCTTCCGAGACCAGCTTACGGAAGGTTCTATTTACTCAATAAGTGGGTATGACGTATCACGGAGCACCACCACCTTCAGGCACTGTGATTCACTGCTTTCCATACGCTTCAGTCACTTTACGGCTTTCATTGACATTACTCATCCAGATATTACAATACTCAAGGAGATGTTTCGATTCCGCAAAAAAATTGTTTAGATTCCGCAACCGTGACGAACTACTTTAGTTGGAAATTATCAATAACCACATATCCGGTTAGTGTCACCTCCTCTATATGTTAACCTCTGCTTTCAAACGTTTCAATATTGATGACTATGTTCTTTTTGCAAAGACATTACTGGTGAGTTCTGTGCCATCAGGAATTCAGGTTCACATTGAACGAGGAAACACATACGACTCAACGTACAATGCAACCATTCGTCTTAGCAGGTACTTTTTTGCAGCTATGCGTAACGTAATAACATCACTACGCATTTATGCATAACATAATTCCACGTCTCAGGGATTATTCTGTTTGTCTTCGGGTCTTTCAAGGGCTAGCCATCGTGTTTCATAAAGAAAAAAGACAGTTCCATTGTGGCTCATACGTTAGTTGTAGCCACTATATATGGGAACCACTGGAGACTCTGAAAAACTGTAAATGCAGTTATTTTTTACTGCCACCTCTTGCACTCATTTTTACTTTGATACACAGACTGCGACAAGTTAAAGAAAATGATGATTATGAAAACGTTCATCTATATGGCATATTGATGCTGGACCAAAAGGTCCACCCAGGCTTTCTCTAAGGTTGTAAGGCATCCACGGATCCACCCGTGTCAAAGAATCAAGATAAATGATATAGACATGAATATGTATTATATGATGACGTTCATCTTGAACAACGTAACTATTTACTTTCTATTTCTTGAGAGGTCGAAGTTCATGAATCAGTGACTGAAATAATTCTTTTCACCAACACGATCTGATTAGAAGTGAACATTCACAACAGACATATCATTAACCACTAAAGTTTTCAAAAATCGATGGGTTATTGACGTCCACTAGGCACTAGGGAACTTTCTTTAGCACAATTTTACTGGGAATAATCTAAAAACATTATATATATATATATATACAAGAATATCTAATGAATAAATAAATAAAACTATGTTAATAATAATATAAAATAATTAGTCAAATATAAAATATATTTATTACATATATAGTAAGAAAATATAAAAATTAATATCAGAAGTAATGAAATAAAAATAAAACAACCACGCATTAGTAATTATACTTTGGAAACTAAAAAATAATATTTTTTTAAAAATACAAATCCAATCAGTTATCTAACTGGGATGGTTTACTTATTTTTATAATATAATAACATTTTAAATAATGAGTACTATATTTCTAAAATCATTATTATAGTGTCTAGGAAATGTTTTTTTACAAAAATAAGGTAAATTGATTCTTTTTTCATATTATTTAAACATAATAAGTCTAAAATAAAATACATAAAAATAAAAATATCGATAAATCCCAAAATATAAAAAAAGACAATAATTTTGTATTTGTGTGTGAATATTAATTGCAATTTTTTATTTATTTTTGTATGGTGTCTAGGAAATGTTTTTACAAAAAAATGACGAATTGATTCATATTATTTAAATATAATAAGTCTAAAATACAATACATTTAAAGAAGAATATCAATAAATCTCAAAATATAAAAGAGAGATAATAATTTTTTATGTTTTTATTCGACTGTACTTTAGTAATTTAATTTTATTCACCATATAATTAATATATAAAATATTAAAAAATGTAAAACAACTACATTCCGATAAATGCTTTTAGTGGTGACACAAACCTTTGCTTTTAAACATGATCAACAATATAAATAGTTAAAATTGTTATCAACTGGATAATATTGTGGTCAAGAGTTACACTTTCAAGCTGAAGTTATCACCTTTCAATTTTACTTCTAAAAAACAAACTTTCACCATCAATGAACGTCAATGTCCCCCATCGCAGCTTTTGTTAATAATGTGGTTGACTTCAGTGTCCCCAACATTAGTCACCTGGTAGGAGATAACCGTATATATGTTTCTCTCCTTACAGGGAGGCGACAGTGGACCCGGAGACATATGCCTTGATTGACTTCACTTTTCTTCACTATCAATGACAGTGCCCCTTCTAAGGAGCAGTCGGCGGGGAAGGGCTCATAACTTGGTAAGCAGACAAGTCTCACTCATCAAACAAGCATATTTGTTCAACCAATATAGCGGTTCCACTCCACACAACCCACTGTTTACAACTACTGTAAATACAACTAAAAAGGCACAAATGGATTAGTTCCACAGGAATACCTTAACAGTCGACAACTTTTGATTCACAAATAATGCTTTTGCATTTCCTTTTAAATTATTTCTTCCTCTTCATGGTGTTCGAGTATTTGAAGTTTTAGTATTTGAATATTTCACATTGGTTATCTTCATGTTGTATCAATTGTTTAAAATTATTATAGTTGAGGTTTCCTCACATTATTGATGTCTATGACCACAAGGATAAAATTAAAAGCTAACACTTCTCAAACATAATAAAAAAAATTATACAAAAAATTATATTCACCAAACCATCTCATGTATGTTTCCTTAGTAGTATTGTTGGGAAAGTTACTCATGATGATATTATTTATTGAACGAAACCTTATCATCAACAACCCAGACTTATATATTTTGAGAAATGGAGACGGCGAGGTCTTTCGTAATAAAACCATAAATCCACACTTGTATTCCTCTAAACCCACCTTTTGTCACACATTCAATGTGTGTGTATTTTCACATAACGAAACCACAAGTTTAAGTATATATACGACCTATGGTTCAAAAAAGCATACCACGTCCTAAACACGAACTTATTCATACATACTCTTCATTCATTGTACTGCCTCACCCACATATGGCATCTCCAACACACTTGCCTTAGGAATTAGTTATTATCGATTCTTATTTGAGCGGTCTTGCACATGTTTGGTTAATGCCCTTATAATCCACCAAGGTTTATTCAGAACATCTCATAATCCAATGTACATGAAAGCTCTATTAGGTTTCTTCCACTTAAGTGGCTTTTCAGTTCACTTCAAAAGCAACAAACGCACATTGCCCATCACATTTCATAGCTTTGCCATAACTAGCACCACCATCATGGAGTACTACTAACAATAAAACAAACTAAATGTTATACAATTAGAAAATCCAAGAGTTGATTTACCATATTAACAAAGATATTTAAAAAAAAAATCACAATAAAAATTATATAAATGGGCAACATCCCGCGCGTAGCGCGGACAAACCACTAGTTATTCTATAAAATCTGGCACTTAACGCCGGAAAACCCCTAGTTTATATATTTTAAATGAAAATATTCTAACAAAATCTCCATTTGAAAGTATTTAACAAAGCATTTGGAGAGCAATAGTATGTTGTAAATATATTTCTAAACAATTATTCAATAACTGCTTATTGCAAAAACCTTAATGACATAAGGAAGCGGTAGCGAAGGCGACCCTCAGATGAACGCAACTTAGGTTCAACTTCCAGTGAATATCAGGGATCAGGGCACTCGACAGGCTGGTTCTCCATCGGTCGAACTTAACTTAGTGGCAGGAAAGGAGATTTCATCTCCTTCAACCAAGGATGTGACGATGGAAGGAAATTGCTCAAGGTTTTACTACTCCGAAGTTCTAGCTGATGGTTCCCCTGTTTCAGATAAGTTTCCAGAGTTTGTGGTTAAGGACGAAGTTGCAAAAGTTGAGATACCAAAATCTTTAATGGAAGATTCGAGCCACTATGGCGTTGCTTCATTGTGGGGTATTTCATGGACGACGCTCCGCATATTGGCTCGATCCATGCTAATATGATCTGGGCATCACTAAGGAAAAAAAAATCAAGAATTGATGTTTAGTTCATAGGGAAGAAGACGATTCTCTTCAGAACTGAGGATGCAGGGACTCGCAATACGATTTTGAGGCGGAAGTTTTGGCATATCTGTGACGTGCTGTTGATGTTGGGGGAATGAACTTCAGAGACAGCGCGATCACCTCCTGATCTCTCAGCCATGCCTCTGTGGGTCGATCTGATGAACGTCTCTGGTTATCTATACTTTAAGGAAGGCTTAAGTTTAGTGTCTTGTAGTTTAGGGAGATTCGTTAAGATACATCAAAAAAAAAGAATGTTGTATTCGAATGGATGTTGCTCGATTATCGGTGGAAGTTGACTTGAAAAACCCTTGCCTAATAAAATAAGCTTCAAGGGGAGAGATGGCTCTAATGTGGTGGTCTCCATTAGCTACCCTTGGATTCTCCCCAGATTTCTCTCGTGTAATAAATGGGGACATGGTGAGAAGGATTGTCCACCACCCAAGTATTCTAACATTGTGATTCAACACTCAGTGGAGGAGGTCTAAGTACAAGTTGACTCAATCGGCCGTGCAACAATCAAACAATAACATGCATAACCAATCACGAGTAACTTTAACTAAACCGATAAGCCACTGTGTGTACCTCAACACTTAATCCGAAGTTCCAGGAATAAATCCAGGTACCTTAGGCCAATCGCCTAAGTACACATATTCTATTAGGTACAACCCGAAGCTTTGCAACCCGACCGAGTAATACCCAATAGTTGGTTCTTCCGCAGAAGGACTAATATCATATGGAACCTATACTTTAAAACATTCTTTATACAATATATACTTATTCATTCAAAACTCATCTTACACAATGTTATAGATTAACCTCGAGGCTTTCGGTAACTAAACTTTATAGATAAGATATATCAAAACGACTTTGCAAGGATAATAAACTATCGCTGGCCAATGTTGTTCCTTCTCGTCCTAGAGTAAAGGTCTCCCGCCTACTGGTTACTTGCATATCAAATGCGTCATGAGTAACTAGTTTACTCAGTGAGTCTAATCATGCCCGCACCCCAACACATATGAACGATATCTCAAGCAATCGACACCATTTGTATTCAGTGCAATATATTCCATAACTATTATATATATAAGTCCTATCACTCCGTCACAAATAAATCTTAACTTACACCTCACTTCCTATTCCCGTGTTTCACATCACTCATATATACTCACACATACACACACACACACACACACACATATATATATATATATATATATATATATATGCTAAACCCGAAACCACAAAGGTTAAGATCTTAGCGGGTAAATAAAAATAAATAAAAATCATCACCATCGATGATCACTTAATGAACTCCGACACTGCATCGTTATGCAATACACAGTCTCCAGGGTGCTACCCCATCCTCGTGTCTTCGTGACCTTGTCTCATATAGCATGACCATTTCACGGTAATATTCATTCATACGGGAATATTTTGGAAAGCATGTTTATACTAAGATTTCACATGATCAATACCTCCATACCTATTCATATATATACATATATATACATATATATATATATCTATATATATACTAGTAACTGAGAACAAGTATTAAGGCTGGAGGTAAACCTCAAAGAACATTTCATAATATTTCTTAAGTGTTTATAAAAAATAAACACTTCATAATTCAATATATATCAAAACTTTCTTATCAATTAACCATATTAAGCACTTTCAATCATGCAACGCTAATATCATAACTGATAAATCATCTATCTAGACTCACATTTGAATCCTAGAGATTGGCTAAAGAAGATTAGATACGAGCTCAAGCTAATCACACTCCACTTATGGATCACTCTCGATTCAGAACCACCACAAAGATCTGAATGATGTGACCACTCTCCTTGACCATCTAAATTCAACTGTTTTTGTTGTAGGAAGAGGGAAGCAAAATCTTGAGGGTGCAACATTTGTGTCGGGTCTCTCGATATCTACTCTGCCTATCAAGTACCTTGGCCTTCCCCTTACTACAAAAATTATGATACGAAGTGACTATGAGCCGCTAATCACCAAAATCCATAATAGGTTCCTACCTTGACGAGTAAGGCTCTCTCATAAGCGGGGCATTTACAGCTCATAAAATCGATTATCGCCAGTATCAAAAACTTCTGGTATGATGCTTTTTGTCTTTCACACACCTGTATTGACGAAATCGAAAGTATGTGCTCTGCCTTCTTTTAAAGTGGTTCCCCAAATGTTACATCGCATGCAAAAATTGCATGTGAAGATGTGTGTTATCCATTGAAGAATAAAGATTGGGACTGAGGAGATTGCATGCGGTCAGTACAGTGTTTATGCTCACACTCATATGGCGCTTATTCTCAAACACTTCATCACTTTGGGTTCAATGGGTGAAATAATATCTTATTCGAAATGACGTTCTATGGGATGTCAAGGACACAAACTTAGGTTCTTGGGTGTGGCGGAATCAGTTGAGAGTTAGGCAGTTGGCAAAGGGCTTCGTACGAATAGAGGTTAAAGATGAGAGCTCCGTGAGGTTCTAGACAGATTTGTGGCATCCTAAAGAAAAGCTTATTGAGATTACTAGTGAAATCGGTCCACAAAAACTTGATATCAGAAGGGATATGAAAATCTGTGATATTCTTATAGATAGCCAATGGAGGTATGTGGATTCTGCATTGCTTCATCTCTACTTCCTGTCAAGGTCAATGAAAAATGTTCAATCTGAAATCACTAATAACTCATCCTAAAGTTTTGATCCCTTGGTTTAGTATCACGAGCTTGTACAAGTCTTTTTTTTTGGTATATAAAGTTTACATTTCAACCAAAAAAAAAAAACAAAGTACAAAACAAAATGAAAATGAGGGACCAATGACTTAAACCACACATTCAAACCCTAACCCAAAACAAACAATAACGCAATACAAATGAGAAGGGCCCAAATGTGAAGGCGATCGGCCATATTTAAATAAAACAGACTTAAGAGTCCACACTCGAACCCAAACCTGGATTCGAACCCTGAACCTGAACCCGAGCCGAGTTACACTTGCCGCCCCATTGATCTCTTTCCTCCAATTTTCTGAATCGTCTCATCTGCAAATCATCGGCGATGAATCCTCCTCCGCCGCGAAACCCAACCCGTGATCCGCAGTCTGAACCGAACACTAAATCGGCTTCACAGAGCGAGGAATCCTCCGCCCCAACGGAAGTCCCCGTCGATGAAACCTCCGCCTCCCAGAAACCCTAACCCACCTGATCTCGACACGACGGCAAGTAGCAAACCCCGAGATAACTGAAGAATCCAAGGAAGATTCCGTCTCTTTAGACTCGAAAAATAATCCACCCCGTGCTCGATCCGCGAAGCAGAACCCCGTCCCGTACACTATTCCGGAGTGGAGTGGACCTCCTTGCCATCAATTTCAGCTTGAAGTACTCAAGGAAGGCGCCATTGTCGACCATTTAGACGTGTAAGCCCTCTTCAATCTAGTTTGTAGAATGTTAATATCTATTGTTTGCAATTCTTTTTGATTTCTATCTTTGCAGGTATGAGAAAGGAGCTTACTTGTTTGGACGTGACGTCCTCTGTGATTTTTCTCTTGAGCACCCTTCGATTTCACGGTTTCATGCAGGTGGTTTAACTTAGTATCCATATCAGAGTGTTAAAGTTTTCGATTTGGATTATTAACGTTTTTCATTCTGTTTTGGTTATGTCTTGCAGTTATTCAGTACAAGAGAAGTGGTGTAGCTTATCTGTTTGATCTTGGAAGCACTCACGGAACTTTAATTAACAAGAATAAGGTGCGACTTTAATAAGGTGTGGCTTTAACTTACAAGTGGTATTGTTTTAACAATGTGTTTGTGGTTATTACAGGTTGACAAAAGGGTTTATGTGGACTTGCATGTTGGTGATGTTATTCGATTTGGCGGGTGAGTCAATCTTTCTGTGAAGCTTTTGATGATTATCTTGTCGGTGTTTGCTCTGAGACCGATCTTTCTTTCATATGCAGTTCGACTCGTCTGTACATTTTCCAAGGACCTTCAGAGTTAATGCCACCTGTAAGATATACATTCTACTTTACAGAATTTAGTTATTGATCCTATATGAGGTCATTGGCATATGTTCTTTCTTTTGGTTTTATACGTCATCCCGTTACTGCTATACAAGTAATATCTGGAGAAACTGTTGCTTTTGCCTTGCTTTGATGTCCATTTGATCTGCTTTTGGTATTGTTTTTTAGGAGAAAGACTTGCAATTAATGAGAGAAGCAAAGCTGAGACGGGAGATGTCGGAACGAGAAGCTTCCCTTCGGCGTGCAAGACAACAAGCATCCATGGCTGATGGTGTTTCATGGGGCATGGGGGAAGATGCTATTGAAGAAGAAGAGGTAATCATGGTGATCGCATCTGTTAGTGTTTCTGAGTTCTGACTGAGTGTGTGTTTTCTATTGTTTGGAAATGAAGGAGGATGTTGAAGAAATCACTTGGCAAACATATACGGGAGAACTCACACCAAAACAAGAAAAAACTAAGGAGAAAGTATTGAAACGGTTGGAGAAGGTTAATATTTTTATTCCCAATGTTTCAAGTTTCAACTCTTCACTCAAGTCATAAATACAATTAGAGATATTTTATTAATTGATAGACTACCCCTACTTCGCCTCATCTTTTTATGGAACTTTACTCATGTGCAGATTGGCCATATGAAGAAAGAAATAGCTGCTATTAGAGCTAAAGACATTTCGCAGGGTGGATTAACACAAGGACAACAAACACAGATCGCCAGGAATGACCAGAGAACAGCCGAGGTAACCTTTACTTTAATGTTGTTAATATCTAGCGGTATCTAGATCCTCATGAGAATCTTCGATTTCGGTTACATAATTCTTTGCTTGGTCCCGTCCCTTTATATATAATAGCTTTTGGAAGAGCTTGAGACCTTGGAGGAGACACTGAATGACAGCATTCGAGAAAGTTTGGGTGCAAAAACAGGAAGAAAACCTACCGGTAAGAAGAAAGGAACTGTAGAAGATGAGGACGACTTCTCAAGGTAGTTCAAGTGTTCAACCTCTGTATCTGCATCTCCATGTAAAAGTATAGCTTGGGTGTTGTTTTGTGATTCTTACAAGGTATGCTGTGTTCTTTTCAGTGATGAAGATGACTTCTATGATCGGACCAAGAAGAAACCATCAACGCAGAAAGGCAGCGAAAGCCAAACTGTGGAAACGGTTGATTCTCTTCTAGAAAAGCGAGACAAAGTTTTGAAAGAAATAGAAGAAAAGAATAAACAGCTTTCGGCAGAGAAGAATAAGATGGAGACAGAGACTGTCCCAGAGGTTTCTTCAGGAGACTCCCTTGATGCATACATGACAGGGCTTTCTTCGACACTTGGTAATCCTACAGTTCCATTTTTATCCTTTTATTCAGGAAATTTGTGAATAACATTAACAAAGTTTTCCTTTAATTCTCGTCAGTGCAAGATAAAACTGCTCAGATCCAGCAAGAGTTGTCTACTCTCCAGTCAGAATTGGATAGGATATTGTATCTTCTAAAGGTTGCTGACCCAACCGGAGAAGAAGTTAAGAAAAGGGAGTTGAAGTCACAAGAACCAAAAATGAAGAAATCTGAAATTCCTCCTGTGGAAAAGAAGAACCTACCTTTAAAACCAGCGGATGCTGATGTGAATAGAGAGAAAGAGGTGGGCAAAGATGTAGATGATTCAAACAGTAAGCCTGAAGTTGAAACGAAAGCAAGTGTAACAGCTGAAGAGAAGAAGCCCACTGTGTTTGTTCCAACTAAACCCCAATGGCTCGGTTCCTCTGCAAACAAAGACACAGTTGAAGAGAAAAAACCTGAGACTGTAGCTGCTACTGCTACTGCTACTGCTACTGATAGCAGTAGCACAGATGATGGTGATGGGTTTATTGACTATAAAGATAGAAAGACAATGATGGAAGGTGCGACAGGATTGATAATAAGAAAACGGAAGCAAGAAGACAAGAGCAAAGAGGAAGAAGAAAAGTCAAAGGAAAAGCAAGCAGAGGTGATGGCACAAGACGCAGTTGCTCTCTTGTTGAAACATTCTGTAGGACATCGTATAAACGAAGAGGACGAAGGAATCAGCAAAAAGGAAGAAAGTAAGCAAGGAAGTGGCCGTAGTAGAAAGAAAAAGAAAACGGATAAAAAGGTACTTGGTCCTGATAAACCAGAATATATTGATGAAAGCACAGATTATGATTCATCATGGGTACCTCCCAAAGGTAAATCAACACACTATGCATTTTGATTCGAATTCAGTTTTAGAAAATGGTGATAATGCTGATGAGTGATGTATGAAACTTGAATTGTGCAGGACAATCGGGTGATGGACGGACGTCTCTAAATGATCGTTTGGGATATTGATCGGCAAGCAAACCACGGGATCGAGGGAAGGTCAAAAGTGTGGCTTTAAAAATATAATCATTCAATTTGCTGAGATTTTCGTGGCCACACTCACAGTGTTTCATGCTGTAAATTGAATGTCTGAAGTGATTCTTTGGTGGCTTTCTTCCCTGAGTTAAATTAAGTTTCATACAAAGCATATGCCTCTTCTCAACTAAAACAAACATTCCATTTCAGTGGATAATGAGTTGTTAATTTCTAGTTGAATGTTGATGATGCTTTTCATATTAGAACACTGCAAAATATTTAAAATTTTTTAGGGATGAGTTAATTTAGGAATTAGTTGACTTTTACGCCTCTAGTTTTGCAACTAATGAGCGGATAGGATTCAAAAAAAAGCCAAAGATATTTAACATAAAATTAACGCTACATGTTGAAGAGTGAGTTCGAGATTGTTTAAGAAATTACTAAAGGATAAACTAGGAGGGAGATCGGTCTATATCTCTTTCTTATTAATAAAGAAGCAAATTTAAAGAGTAACTTTTAACTAATAAGTTATTTACAACTATACCATACTGAAGTGCCAACACCACAATACTTTTCAATTTCACCTTAAAAGTTAAGTGACTTTTTTTATTAGATAAAATGGCACTGCTAGTCACCTAACATATTTTCATGAAATTATTACAACATATACTTTGTATCATTCGTATACTGTAAGAATAAAAACTGATGATTTTGAACAATAAAAATAATAAAAACTCATGATTAATTAGATGATGTTGTTGCACCTCTCGCCTTAGCATCCCTTATATACTTTTTCTAGATTGGTTTGCCCTTTTCTTTTTCTACTCGTAGGTTGAGTTTATTGTTTCGCAGAAATATTTCATTTTTTTTCGATTTTCATGATTATCTTTTGAAACTTCACATTTTTCTTCAAACTTGACATTTATTTTCTTCCGCAAATAATAAATAGACCGTCATAGTATCATTGGGCTCGATTTCGTCAAAATCGTAGCTTTTAGCCGCGTTTTAGACCTTTTCGGAGAGACTTAAAAGTTTTTACGATTTCCTTGAAAGTACACCTTTGGTACGACGTCGGTTTTATAAAATATTTCAAATTACTCGTATAATCTAGGCAATTTTGGTCTTAAGACAATTGTTGTTGTTTTATACGATCAATTTGAATTTATACGAGAAAACAAGTCTTTACGGTTTTATCGTAAAGTTCTAATGGTAACTCCAATCGAGACGAAACAAGAGACAGTGTGGTCAAGGTTCGAAGAAGAGATTTGTTAGGACCAAGACAGGTGATACTGACCCAACTCGCCTAATGGCGAGTTGGACGAGATGGTCCTACTCGCCCGATGGCGAGTTGGACGAAGATGATCCAACTCGCCATCGGGAGTTGGACGAGCAGTCCCAATTCGCCTGATGGCGAGTTGGATGAGGGAAATCCAACTTGCCATCAGGCGAGTTGGGTAAGTTGCTCCAATTCGCCTGATGGCGAGTTGGACTTTGTCCATTCAACTTGTCTTCAGGCGGGTTAGACGTGGTTGGTTCGATCGTTTCATTGCTCGAGGGTCTTTTACGATAACTTGTCGTATAATTCTTTTTTGAATTTGTACGAAGTTTTAGTCTCAGTTCCCCCACATTTTTTTTTTTAGAAAAAAAAAATGTGTTAGGAATTTTTAGGCATTGATTCCGCCGTGACCGATTTTGACCCTAACAACAATGAGACTTTATCCACCTGTTCCAGTTGAGCGCATGACTCCAGTAAGACGAGGTCTGCTTCCAAGTGGGCAAAAAGTTGCAAGTATGAAGACTTTTAATCTTTCTTTACGCGTTAGGGAGGATGGAAACAGTATGGGGAGAAGATGCATCGGAATTCAAGCCTGAAAGATAGATTTCAAAGACATGAGGATTTATAGAAGAGCCTTCGTAAAAGTTCTTTGCGTTTTTCGGGGGACCAAGATTCTTGACTGGGTAAGCATTTAGCTATTAACCTAATGAAGACAGTGGCCGTGGAAATATTACAAAACTATGATTTTCAAGTTGTCAAAGGATCGAACCAGCTACTGGTCCTATTCTTTGTATGAAACACGGTCTTCGAGTCACGCTTACTAAAAGATGTTTATCTTAAGAAATAAACAGTCAACTTTGCTCTCCCTCCTCCCCCCCCCCCCCCCCCCCCAAAACAAAAAGAAATAATCTGTCAACATGTTCTTACGAAACACGTAAAAAAAGCATGTTAAACTTTTGGAATAAGACTAGCATGTTTCTTTGAAGGTTTTTATCATGCAACAAAAGTAATATATAAACCTTTTCCCCTCTGACTCAGTTTTCGTTGCAAGGAAAATGGAACATCCCTGGCCGCGAATCCGTCGCGCAACCTCCGTCGCTCACTTCTGGTGAACCACCGCCTTCCCTCCCTCCTGACCCCTCTTCCTCTCTCTCACCTATTAACTTTCCCCCTCTGTCCAATCTCCCTATCCGTCTTACTAGAAGATCATCTCGTCGAAGCTCTTCTTCTTTCCCCCCAACTACTGCCGCTGGACAATCAGCTAATACAAATTGTGTTGACCTGGTTGTACCTCCTACCAAAGCTTTATCTTCTTTAACCACTGGTCCTACTAGATCTGGATCTGAAACAACTACCCTAATTATTGTTCATCCTGCTGGATCTGAGGAAAACTTCCCTAAAACCTTAACTACAGAAACTACTCCCCCTCAAAACTTCAGTATCCTCCCACCTAAATCCTCCTCACCTGTCTTTACTAATAAAGCCTCTGTACTTACCCCTCCTAAATCGTTCTCCAATCCCTCCGTAGAACTGAGGGCTCAGGCCCCAACCTTACCTCATATCCAACCTTGTCCTAACTCAGATAATACCTCTCCTAACTTACCTCCTCAACCTCTTAAGCCCCATGTCCCTTCTCTGGTTGAGAAATTAAGAGTTGCTGAAGATAAAAGTCTCAAGCGTTTGGCGCCTGTCTCCATCTCTGCTAATGGTAGACCTCGTATCCTAATCCCGGATGATGTTTTTCGCAAAGGGGGTGAAATCCACAAAGACTTCATTATTTGTTACTTTAATGGCAAGTCTCCACCTTTCAGTCAGATTCAAAGTGTGTTCAATCATCTTTGGGGAAAAGGAAAAAGGTTGGAAATCTACGATAATCCGTTAAATCGCTCAACCTTAGTAAGGATCACTAGTGATTACCTGAGACAGAAGATTCTTGAAAAATGCATCTGGTATGTTGGAGATTCTATGTTTCATACGGCGCAATGGTCTTTTGATCACTCTATGTCAACTCCAGCGTTAAAAGCAATCAAGATCTGGGCTCACTTGACTGGTTTCCCGCTAGACCTACGACATCAAGAAGGCTTAAGCTTAGTTGCAGGTCTGGTAGGAGACCCGAAAGAAACATATGACTTTACAAAAAACCTTGTTAGCTTATCAGTCTCTCATGTAAAGGTTGAAGTGGACCTTACAAAACCTCTTCCGCTGGTGGTTGAGTTCGAAAGGCAAAGTGGTGAAGTAGTTGAAGTCCTAGTGAACCATCCTTGGGTTCCGCCTACTTGCTCTCACTGTAAAGAGCTAGGACACATCGTCCGTAATTGCCTCTCATACTCTCTGCCTCTTCCGGAGCCTACAACCTCTAAAGATCCTCAGCTCCAAAAGAAAGAGGGGAAAAAACACCTAAAAGCCCACCCAAAACCTAAACCAAATACAATCACTCTTGTCTCCCCAACTCCTCATTCTATTCCACATGTCCAACCCTTTGTCACTACCTCTTCCACCTCTATACCTCCTCTTATCCCTTTACCCAAAACACCTGACCCATTGACTCTTGACGTTGGTCATGATGTCGATTTATCTTCTCCAATTCGTGTCCTCAAACCCTCTCTTAAACGCTCTCGATCTTCCCCTACCCTTTCCCCACCCTCAGCATCAAATTTTTCTTCTAACTCTCTTCATCTAAACACACTTATTCCTCACCCTCCCTATCCTAATGATTCCATTCCTCCTGTCTTAAACACCTCAAATCCTTTCTCCCCTTTATCTGTTAAACCTATTACTTCTCTGGCTGTTTTGTCGCAAGGATTTCCCGATCAAATGGGTGATCCTCATCCGCCTTTTTAATGAGTGTTAAGCTCTGTTTTTGGAATGTCCATGGGCTAAATGACCCGGACAAGCATAGGCCTTTTGTTAGTTGGCTCTCAAGTCACAACCCCCTTTTTGGTATCATACTAGAATCCCATATTAAAGAACCCTTTTTGAACCCTCTCATGACTAAACTATGCCCTTCCTGGAACTTTACCTCGAACCACCACTCTGACCCAGATGGCCGAATCATCATCCTCTGGAAATCTCCTCTCTCAGTCACTGTTCTCCACCAGTCTGCCCAGTGTATGACTTGTATCTTGAATGTGCCAGGCACGCCCCCTATTTTCTACACAGCAGTCTACGCTTATAATCTAAGCTCTATCCGAGTGGACTTATGGACTGAATTGCTTCATATCCATTCAACTTTGAGTCTGGACAATAAGCTTTGGATAATAGGTGGAGATTTTAACCAGATTGTCTACCCTGCTGAGCACTCAAACGCTGGAAACTTGTCCCCAGATAGTCAAATGTACCAGTTACGGGATTGTCTCTTGCAGCTTGGTGTCTTTGACCTCCGTTACATTGGCCCTACACACACCTGGACAAACAATCCGCCATTAAATCATATAACCAAGAAGCTTGACAGACTGCTTGTCAATAGCAATACCATCTCAGCCTTACCCCACTGTCTTGCTACTTTCCTCCCCCCTCTCATCTCTGATCACTCTCCTTGCATCCTAGACCTAGCTTTTCACCTACCAAAAGCTGGAACCAAGCCTTTTAAGTTTCAAAATTACCTCACCAAACACCCCAACTTCACTCACATTGTGTATGACGGTTGGTTGCGTGCTGGGAATGTGAGCCAGAGCCTTGCTCAACTGTGTTGGAAGCTTAAACTTTTAAAGAGTGACTTGAAACAACTAAATAGAGAGAATTTTTCAAAAATCCAAGGGAGAGTTTTGGAAACTTACAGTTTGTTACAACTTGTGCAGGAACAGGCGCTCCAAAATCCATCTCCAGAAACTTTTCAGGCAAAGAGAGACTTGTACCAGCAATGGTTGTTCCTACGAGATATTGAAGAAAGCTTTTTCAAACAGAAGTCTCGGATTAACTGGCTTGCAGAAGGAGATTTAAACACCAGTTTTTTTCATCGTATTTGTCAGGTTCGTACGAACTATAATGCCATCAGAAGCTTTCTTACCATCAATGGTGAATGGATCACAGACCCTCTGCAAATGAGTATACATGCAGTGTCTCATTTTCAGTCAGTACTTGGTCCTCGCTTCTACTGTGCTCCACAAATAACTTCTACACCAGACTGGTTTGTAGAGGTATCCAACTTTCATTGTCCTGATCAGCATGTCCCAACTATGACTGCTTTGCCTTCCCCTGAAGAGATAAAAAATTTGTTCTTCAAATTAAACCCCAATAAAGCTCCGGGCCCAAATGGACTAACCTCGGGATTCTTTAAAGCTTCTTGGAGTGTTATAGGGAAGGAAATAGTGGACTCAATTTCTCATTTCTTCACAACTGCTTTCCTCCCTTCCTCCTTGAATGCTACCATTCTCTCTCTGGTTCCTAAATTTCCAGGTGCTTCAAAGATATCAGAATTTCGGCCAATCTCATGTCTCAACACGGTCTATAAAGTGATCTCTCATATCCTGGTCAAGCGCTTAAAAGTCTGTCTTCCGGACCTGATTCTCCTGAGTCAAACAGCTTTTGTCAAAGATCGGTTACTTTTGGAAAATATTATCCTAGCGAGTGAACTAATCAATGGTTACCATAAAAGTAAAGGTCCTACAAAGATTACCATAAAGTGGACATTGCTAAAGCTTTTGATAAGCTTTCTTGGGAGTTTCTCTTTGATGCTCTTGAAGGTCTTCATTTGCCTGCCCGACTTGTATCTTGGATTAAGGCATGTGTCTGCACCACAAGCTTTATGGTGGGTTATAATGGAACGGTTAATGGTTATTTCAAAGGGAAAAGAGGTCTAAGACAAGGGGATCTGTTGTCTCCTTACCTATTTGTTATAGCGATGAATTTCTTGTCCTTGCTTCTCAACAAGGCAGCGTCGGAGAATAAGCTCAAGTTTCACTCTCAATGCAAGTCTACTAAGCTCACCCATCTCTCGTTTGTGGATGATCTTCTCATCTTTATTGATGGGTCCATCGAATCAGTCCAGCAGGTCCTCACCGTGCTCCGAGAGTTTGAACTTCGTTCAGGTCTGAAAGTGAGCATGGAAAAAACAAGTTTCTTTGCTTCAGGGTTAGAAGACCATGTGTTACAAACAATTCAAGTGTCTACAGGAATGCAACTATGTACCTTACCGTTTAAATACCTAGGAGTGCCGCTCAGTTCACGTAAATTGAGCCTCGCTTCAGCAAATTAAAGCAAGACTCTCCTCCTGGTCAGTCAAATCTCTCTCATTTTCTGGTAGATTAATGCTCATTAAAACGGTAATATCTGGTATTACCACTTTCTGGTGTTCCTCATTCATCTTGCCGAAAAGGTGTGTAGCAAGGATAAACTCTATGTGTAGTGTTTTTCTATGGAAAGGAGATGTGGAGAGTAAGAACACTGCAAGAGTATCTTGGGATATTGTAACTAGACCTAAGGACCAAGGAGGGCTGGATATAAAGGATCTGCAAGTTTGGAACAGAGCCTGTTGTATACGGTTGATCTAGTTACTTTTCTTTAGAAGTGGTTCGGTTTGGGTGGCTTGGTTCAAAAAAGTGGTTCTAAAAGGGTCTCTAAGTAACTATTGGACAGTAAAACCAAACCCTTCTTTCTCTTGGCTGGCAAACAAACTCCTGAAGATGAGACACTTGGTTTATCCTCTAATCAAAACTAGGATTCAAAATGGCACCACTACGCGTTTCTGGTTTGACAATTGGACCCCATTTGGTAGCCTTGATATCTTCTTAAATGGTGCCTTAACTCGGTTAGGGATACCTATCAGAGCAACAATGGCTTCTCTCTGTAGGGACGACCACTGGAAGATCCCTCCAGCACGATCAGATCATCAACTACAACTGCAAACTTTCCTTACTACGGTGCACCTAAACTCAG
Organism: Moricandia moricandioides; assembly: GCA_905132885.1. Taxonomy (NCBI): domain Eukaryota; kingdom Viridiplantae; phylum Streptophyta; class Magnoliopsida; order Brassicales; family Brassicaceae; genus Moricandia; species Moricandia moricandioides. The sequence continues at coordinate 24,108 of CAJHQQ010001642.1, forward strand.
AAGCAGACTTCTATGAGTTGGAGATAAATGGAAAAGTGTCTACAAGATACTCATCAGGAGAGGTCTACACTTATCTCAGCGAGGATGTGGCTCATGTCACCTGGTCAAAAGTTGTCTGGATTAAGCGAGGAATCCCTCGGCATAGCTTCCACACTTGGTTAGTTGTTCAAGACAGGGTACCAACTAGGGACCGTTTGATCCGATGGGGGCTTCAAACAGACGATACATGTCTTCTCTGCAACAATCATTTTGAGACCAGGAACCTTCTGTTTCAAGAATGTAATTACAGTTATGATCTGTGGAAGTTAATTGCAGGGAGATTAGGAATGCAACCGAAGTGTACCTAGGATGAGACGATGGCCAAGCTATTATCCCTTCCCTCTTCAAATCCTTTGACACAACTCTCTCTCATGGCATGGTAAGCAACGATTTACTGGCTCTGGACTGAGCGAAACACAAGACTTCACTCCAATACTTTCAAGTCGGTTGATACCATTTTCAACACAGTGGACAGACAATTAAGAAACAAGATGCAAAGCTTCAGACATGCCAATCCAATCTCCTCTTCAAAGATGTTCCAACTATGGATTCGATTTGCATGACCTTTTTCTCTCTTTCCTGACTATTCCCGTTCTCTGTCTCCTTCGTTTCTAACGATACAAAAGAAACAAGAATTAGGTTTCAACTAGGTTCTTTAACTATGGGCTAATGGAAATATGGGTTATGTAAGGGTTTAGGCCCATTCTAACTAAAGCCTTTTGGCTTGAACCTTTTTTGTTCTTTTGCCTTAATATATGAAAGCCAATCTTCAAAAAAAAAAAAAAAACACCTAAAAATAAGCCCACAGTGGGTAGAAATTACATGTCTCTAAAAAATAATAAGATATATTTTGACTGTGTAAATTATATTTTTTTCAATAATAAATTGGACAATATAGGTGAAAAAAAAATAAAATAACATCAGTCTTTTTTGCCAAGTGAAAGTTGAGTCTCTCAACAATTTGGCATAGTCTCGCGGGGAAGAACCATTATTTCTTCTCTCTTGCTTTTCTTTACTTTTGAATCTATTTAATGGTGAGATACCCCATAAGATACTTTCAATAATAATGACCTAAGTACGACTAGACTACGCCTTTTTTTCCTTTTAACATCAAAAAATCATTTAATTATTCAAATTTGAAGTGACATCAAAAATTAAGTCCGAATAAAATAACCAACAAAATATAATTTTTATTAAATGCTTTGCAATCTTAGCAAAAAATTCAGCAATAAAGTTTTGTACTCTAAAATACAGAAAAACTAAAAACTGTAACATCTTCGTTGTAACGCTTCTATCTCTTTAAGTTCCGTTGATAAGTTTGGCCATACTTTCTTTGTAGTGTTTGATGTGCTCGTATGTATCTTTCGCCTATCTGGTAGCATATTTTGCTTCAAGTTTAAATTGTGGTCTATCTATAATAACACACTGTGCATATACAATAGATTTGTAAATATATATTTTTATACTTGTGAAAATCTAGTAAATAAACATCTCGTGATCTACTTTATCTATTAAAACATAATTTATAACTTCTTTCATAAAGCCATTAATTTTTTTTATCTTTTTTGTCAACATTTATATGTATATTTTTATTTATCTAATAATATCATAATAATAAATGTTTATTCAGTTAAACTTAAATATGAATGAGAATACTACAAAAAACTGAAACAAAATTCTAAACTTAGAAGTTACAATGTTTTCTCAATATCTTATCCACTATAGTTTTCACACAACAAAACTTAAATATGATTATATGTGCTTTAAAGCATTTATTCATTAAAATATGCTCCGTTTATGACATTTAAACTGACTGATTCATTTAGTTTGTTAAACCGAACTGTAAAACGATTATTGTGTCTTCTCAGACATTCATCTATCATACATAATGTGAGATATAAAAATAAGCAATTCAACCAGACATTACATTATTTAACAAACAAACCGAGAACAAAAAAAAAAAAAAAAACAAACCGAGAACATTATAATTCAAATGAGATACCACTTATAAGATGGTGAATCTGATAAGCATCCATATCAATCATTCGTCTCTCATGGAGGTTAATGATAAATTTGGTACAATCTCTCTATTTTTCTTAGAACCAAACCTTCATATGCTCTATATAATCCTAGATTGAAAATATCATTTTAATCAGTATTTGAACCAAATTTATCGGTGAGTATGTGGGGTAATCAAAGTTTAAAAATCAAATCTTTTACGAGATTTATATCAAAATAAGCGTAGTATCGGTTGCTTTCTATATTTGAGGCAAAAATAATCATCAAATCAGCTATAATTATTATAATACTTCTAAAAATACGGACGAACCTAATAATATTTATAGAAAAATGGTATATTTAGATTGCCTAAGTTAACAGAATATCTAATAGAGTATAATATTTTATTTGTCAAATACCTTTTGTAGAAACTAGGGGTGGGAATTTCGGTTTAACAATGGGTTCGGTTCGGTTTGGTTTATTTGGGTATAAGAAAACTTTAACCAAAATCAACCCAAATGAGTATGGTTTTGTTTTTGTTCGGTTTTAGTTTGGTTTGGTTAATGTTCGGTTTGGTTTATGTTTAGTTTGGTTTAATTTGGTTTTATTTGTGTTTATTCAGTTCAATATAATTGATTTTCTAGTTTTGTTCTATTTCAGTTACAAAAATACAATTTATGAAAACATAGCAAATTATTATTTGACACTAAATCATTATTTTGTTCATAGTTAAACGTAAAACAAAACATCATAAGAAAAATATAGAAGATATAATCCAATAACTGAATATTAATATCTTCAAATCAAATATAAATAGCATAAGTAATTTTTTTTGTTTTGATTTTAATGTATTAGATTCATATTTTTTTTATTTAATGTTAATTCTTTCGTAAAAGTAAAATTTATAAAGTTATGTTTAATTGTTTATATTAAATAGTTAAATATATTAAATTTTAATATTATTAATATATTTAATTAAGGGAGTTTTTCAAAAACAACTTAAAAATTCAAGTCAAACCTAAAATCAATCATTTTTTGTAGTTACTATTCATCATTGAATTTTCTATGATACCCCTAAGTTTTTGAATTATTTACAAATTTACCATTATTATTTATTTATTTATTAATTTCGAAAAATACAAAAAACCAAATACACCCTAAACATTTTTTCTTAATACAACTATGCTAGTATCATCAATATTTTCAACCACCATGAACCACAATTTTTGATCTCTTAAAGCTCTAGAATTGAATTTTCAACCACTTTTTTTCTCATTCTAAGCAAGCAAATCTTCATTTCCTCTCATTTTCTCTACATTTCCATATAAAAATCTCTCTTAACTTTCATTTTCATAATCACAAACTTCATAATTTCGTGTTTTTTCACTTGTGAGTCGTCAAAAATGTTTCCTTTTGGTCATTATTGGAGTTTGGACGGTTGAAAGGCTGAAAACGAGCTTCACACTGCAAAAATGTAACTATTTACATGGTTTAAGTCGTTTCTCAGATCTGTGTCGCGAAAATAGACTGTTTTATATGTCTACGCCCTTGTGTAGACGTACAATGCAGTCTATTTGTCAACGCACATGTCAGTTTTGCAATTGAATAAACGGATTTTTTGGGTAACGTAGTCTTCCCCAACAGTCTACATCTTAACCTTTGACAACAAAAAAAAAAATACGTAGACCTACAAAGACGACTACGCAAAAGAGGTTAGTTTTGCATTTGACTGAACATTTGACTTTTCATAAGTAGACTTCAACGTAAGTCTACGAAGTGTAGACTGCCGAAGAAGTTTACTTAAGGTCAATTTTGCATTTGACCAAAACTTTGACTGTGTTGAAAAAGTTAGTTTTGTGTTTGACTAATCTTTTTTAAAATTAATTTTTTTAAAATGTAAACTTCATATGCAGTCTTCTATTTCAGAAAAAAATATGTAGACTACGCGTGACGTCTATTTTTTTTATTTTGGTCAAATGCAAAACTGACTCGTCAGATTTGAGAGTAGACTTCTTGCGAAGTCTGCAATGTTGTAGACATTCATTTTAATCTACCCCTAGAAAGTCAAACATAGTCAATTGCAAAATTAACCTCATTCAAAAAAATTAAAACATGTAGACTATATATTAAGTCTACTTATGAAAGTCAAATCCTGGTGTTCAATAGTGAAAACTAACCTTTTAAAGTTGTAGACTGAAAAGGAAGTCTACTTATATAAAATCATAATTTTTTTCAACTATAAAAAGTAATCCGTAAAATGGTCAATTGCAAAAACTAACCCAAAGAGTAGACCTATCTGACCGTCTAATGATGTAAACTGAAAAGAAAGTCTACCACCTTGTAGACTGAACATGGAGTCTATTTTAAAATATACATTAAAAGTTAATTTGTGTATTATGCATTAAAGTTTTTCACGAATTTTTTTTTTGAATGTGTGTAATAGTTAATCCTAATGGGTTTGAGTGATTTTGAATAGAAAAACTGTTGTAATTATGAAAGTATAATACTTTTGATTTTGCTATATTGTTAGGTAACAATTGTAGACGTATTAGTAACTACATTAATTGTCCCAGTGCAAACAACCGGGTCACATTCGTTCAAACTGTCCAGGTTAAACCAATGTTGTCTTACTGCTTTGGATGTTGTCTTATGTCTTATCTCTTATGTGTTGAACTTATCAATTGTATTGTTGCTTTGGATGTTATCTTATTGCTTTGGATGTTGTCTTATGTCTTATGTGTTATGTATTGAACTTATTAGTTGTATTGTTGTTTTGGATGTTGTCTTATTTGATGAACTTTTGTTGAAATCGTAGGTCTTAATTTTTCTATTACTTTGAGTTCTAATGTTACTTTCTGTCGTGCAAACCAACGTGTTAGTCTTTTTGAACATAATGCAGACTTCTTTTTAAGTCTCTTACAGAGGAAGACTAATATGTAAGTCTCTGGATTGTACTAGAGTTATACTTTTGGTCGAATATGAGTTAAAATCTCTGAAAGAAGAGTACAATACTGATACAAATGATGATATTTTGATAGATAGTCGAGTAACAGTCTTCTGTAAAAGTCTTTTGTAACAGAAGACTAAGGGGTTGATTGGAAAAGGCTGTGGCTTTATGTTTTTTGCTCTAGAAATTAGGCTGTAAGTTTTTTGGCTGTGGCTTTATTTTTTTGCTGTAGATTTTTTTTTCAAAGGCAATCGAAAGCACTAAATAAAAGCTGTAGAAAAATTGATTTCCAAAGCTAACATATTTCATTTTTTAAGTTTTTTGCTGTAGCTTTATTTTTAAGATCTAAAGCATGATTGCTTTATAAAAATGGCTTTAGAAAGAAAAATGGCTTTCTACAGCATCTAGAGCACTTGCCAATCATCCCCTAATACTTAAGTCTGAAGAAATTAAGAACAAACAAAGCTAATCCATTTTGTAACCTGCACCAAAAAGACACAAACAAAGAATTATACAAGTGAATTCTACATGAGAAGTCTACATTTTAAAATGAAGTCTACACGAAAAGCCTATAAATTCAAACATCAGTGTACACGAGAAGTCTACAAATTCAAAACATCAATCTACATGAGAAGTCTACAAATTCAAAACATTAGTATACAAATTCAAAACATCAGTCTACATGAGAAGTGTACAAATTCAAAACATCAGTCTACATGAGAAGTTTACAAATTCAAAACATCATTCTACAAATTCAAAACATCAGTCTACAAATTCAAAAATTCAGTCTACATTTCAAAATGAAGTAGACTGACCGGAAGCAGAGAAATGGATTAGAGAGGATGCGCCGCTTGTTAGAGAAATGGATCTAAGACTGGCCGACTCAGATCTGAATCAAAAGAAACTAAAAGGTTAGTAAACAAGGATGAACTTGTTAGGTTATTAGTCAAATGAGAGATAGAGATGACAGAGAGACGTACGTCTGAAAGATGAAGCACAGTCCCTTGCCGGCTAGGTATGAGAGATGAAAAAGAGATGAAGTAAAAGCCGTGATACTGACCGGAAGCAGAGATTTGGACGAGAAGTGCTGTTCCTTAGAAGTCGCCGGCTCAGATATGAAAAGAAAAAAAGGTAAAGGTGGTCACTTTTTATCGACAGAGAGTTAAAGCCGAGACATTTAACTTATCAGAGCGACGGAGTGGACAGAGACGGAGCGGACGGGAAACAGCGTGGATCGAGTTCGCCGGAAATCACCTGGAGAGAGATACGGCGAAGATTAGTTTTTTTTACCCAAAAAGCTTGAGAAGTCGTATTTATATGCTAGGCAACTTTTCTTGTTAGGTTAAAGAAGGTTTGGTTTAATTCGATTAGGATTAAATTATATTGGTTAAATCCGGTTAGGTTAAACTGTGTGTAGACTGAAAAAAAGGTCTACATATATGTAGACTTTATAATATGTCTACGAATCCCTAAACCACAAATCTCAAACCCTAAAGTTTTTGTTTGATCATCAAATTATATTGGTTAAATCCGCTTAGGTTAAATTGTGTGTAGACTTATTAGAAAGTCTATAACGATTTTATCTTTTTCTCTTTATTTTTTACAAAATTTAATATATGATTAACTAAATATGTTTAATTATTTTTATTTTTAATTTTCTAGTCATAATATATGATTTTTTATAAATATTTTAATTTAATTTAAATTTTAGGAGTTTTTTCTAAACACCAAATTAGTATATGTTCCTTAAAAAGTTTAATTATATAAAATTTAATTTTTACTTCATATTATCTATTATATTAATGATTAGTTAAAAATATTACAACAATTATTTTTATACATTTTTAAAATTAAATTATTAGATAAAATTATGGTATAGACTACAGAACAAGTTTACCGAATGAATAGACTTCGTATGAGGTCTACATCTATGTAGACTTCTTTCTGTTACGTGTAAACTAACAAAGGATAGAAACGTAAAATACACTTCTGCTTTTTTGTTTGGTCATATAAGGGTCAAATAGTATTTTTATCACCCTTGTAGGTTGGTTTTGCATTTGACTGAAAATGTGGTACACTTATAGGTTTGACTTGAAATTTTAGGTTGTTTTTAGCAATTCTCCATTTAGTTAATCTAACTGAAAACTTTGGTTTTCCGGTTTGGTTCGATTTAAAACCAAACCAAACCAAACCAAACCAAACCAAACCAAACCAAACCAGACCATTTGGGTTGATAAAATGTTAAACCACATGGTTTAGACATATGTTTGGGTTTAGTTTGGGTTAGTTTAAGTTCAGTTCGGTTTGTTCGGTTTGGTTTTCTTGGCACCCCTCGTAGAAACAATGTTAAATAAATCACAAAAATACTATAGTTGGAGAATACATGACACTTAAATATTCAAAATTTTATCATAATTTTTTCGAATTTAAAAATAAATATTTTTATATATTTGAAAATAACATGCGCAGATCAAAATCTAATTTTATATCTCTTAAAATATAAATCATGATTTTTTTCATGTGTGAAATTTTTTCTTGGACCATATTGAATGAGTGTTTCTATTTACCTAATATTCTTAAAATTAATATTTGTTTAAGTAAACCTTAGTATGAAAGAGTATATTATGTAAAACTTAAATACAAACCTTTGACTTAAACTTAAAAATTATAATATTAATTTAAAAACTTATGCAATATATTATCCAACACATAATATAACTCTTCTAGTTAGACATATTTAATATTGTGCTTATAAAGTGTTTCTGGTAATATTAAATACAACTTCACAAGATCATTATTACTCTCTCCATTTCATTATGATACATGTTTTAGAAAAAAATTGTTTCATAAAGATAGATTTTTTTTTTATGAAAATATTACAAACTTAAAGAAAATTAATTGACTTTCTTGAGTTATTATTAATAAAAAATATTAAAAATTGAAAATCACATAAATCGATAGATTTATTATAATAATTTAATGCGCTTTCTTAATATGTGTGAAAATCCAAAAAATCTTCATGAAACAAAGAGAGTATTGTTTGATGCAGTCAATCGGGACAGATTTAATACTGTAATTTTTAGGCGTTTCCATTACTACTAACAACAAATTTGTGATCTTATCTATTAAAAACAAAATTCATGCTTTTTTGGTATATAATTTTTTTATTTGGATTATCCCTTAAAATTTTTATTAAATGCATCAAACTTTGCACGACCAGAACAGATTTGGATATCAAAAAGAATTGGAGTATTCAGATCCTATATGTCGGTTTTGTGATTTTAGTATCCGGATCTCGATTCGTGCTTTTTGATATCCGAGCTTCGGATATCTGTCTAGATATTGTAATACCCGCGAATCTTCGGATTTAGATCTAGATACGTAAAAATAATTATTTTAAAAATAAAAAATTCTAAAATAATACATAAACTAAATATTTATAGAAAATTTATAAATATATGACATATAATATTATTAAAATTAAAATATAAAAAACTATTTTATGTATAAATATTAATATATCAAATATAATTATTAGTAAAAATAAAAGTGTAATATATTCTTACAAATGAATTCGAATATCAAGACCTAAAAATTAAGATATCCGGATTCAGATCTATTTTGGAGGGATCCAAAATTTTATTATCCAGATTCGGATCCAAACACCTTAAATATCTTATTTTCTAAGCGGATCCTGAGCGGATCTCAGATCAGATCTAGATTTTGGATAGTAAGTTATTATTCGATGCAAACAATTGGGACGTATTTAGTGTTAGTGATTTTAAATTTCTTCTGGTTAACATTAATTAATACAACCTTATAAGATACTCCCTCTGTTTCATTATAAGTGTCACTTTAGTTTTTTGCACACGTATTAAGAAAATAGTTAATTTTGTATATTTTCTATATAAAAACATAATTACCTATACACCTAACCATATTTCAACCAATAGAAAAATAAATTGCAGCATAAAATTAATAAATTTTGCATCGAAAGTCGAAAACGACACTTATTTTGTAACAAAAAAACTTTTCTAAAACGACACTTAATATGAAACGGAGGGAGTAATTATCATTGTCCCATCTAATCATTACTTGGATAGCTATTAACCAATATTGGTTTATCTTAACCAAATTGGTTAGCTACAGTTATATTAGTACATATAACCTATACTATTAAAGCAGAGTCCCTCGTAGGATTCTGCCCTTAGTTTTCAAGATATTTACAATTGCATGCCATTGTCTTCTAATTTTTATTTAAAATATATGGAAATTAGCATTAACTATTAATCAAGTATTGCTATTTAAAAAATATTGCTACTTACTTAAATGAATATATATATATATATATATATATATATATATATATATATATATATATATATATATATATCCCCTATATATTATTTGAGAATCATTTAAAAAGTTGTAACCTTAAGTTTGTAAGAATTAAAAATAACCTCAATCCTACGTGGCATAGCTCTTTGACTTCTATTTTCAAATCCCAAGGATTCTAGAGTATGTGATATAATGTATAGTTTAAAAATAATATTCTCTAGCAATATAATATTCCGTAGGCTATAGTTGGTCGCATATATTAAATATTTATTGTTTCACATGTTTTCTTAAATAAAACCTACGGAATTACCTAATATGATCAAAATATATATATGACAATTAATGATTTTAAACAATAAAGATTTGATAACAATCTGTATACTTTTTTCATTTTTTTATTTCTTTATTATTAAAATAAATTACACAATTACATTAATCATATAATAAAAATCTAGATTTTTTTTTGTGTATGTTGTATTTCGAATTTTTTTAAATGAGTATAAATTACTAAAACTGTTAAAAGTCCCACATAAACTTTTAAGATCAAGGTTTTAATTTTTTTTTTCTATACTAAAATATAATGATTAGAAGACCATATGAAGAAATAATTTTAGTTTATATATATTTAACATCATTTTAATTAAACTATACATCGTATGAAAATACATACTTATATTTTGATATTTGCCTTGAACATATATTGAAAAGTTAATATTTTAATTTTGAAATATGTCATTGTTTTTTTTTAAATGATTATAAATTATTGAAACTACTAAACATCTCACATTAAAAAAAATCGTTGGTGTAAAGTTTTGTTACACAAATATGTAAATAATCATAAAATCATATGAGTAGAAACCTCATTTAATTAATATCCATATTAAAAGTGTGTTATATTACTATGTTTATATCATTTAAATTTAATTATATATCATATACAATATATAAGATTAATTGGGCTCTACCAATCAAGCGCAGTAATACGCCATTTATTTTCCATCACTCGAACACTGAAAAGTGAAAAGATATATGAAAACAAATCCATTAAATTCTAAGATTTGATCTACATTTCTAATTAAAATTGTTTCTGATCCTACGTATAGATAATTATATAAAAATTTCAAAATTCTTAAATTTCAAATACATACAAAAACAATCATATGTAAATTTTAAATTTGTCAATACTAAAATTTTATATTTTAATTACATATATTCACCCTGCGAAAGGCGCATGTCTTATCCTAGTATGTACTATTAATGGAGAATCCCTTTTAGGATTCTACCCTTTTAAAAAAAAAAAATTACAATGCCTTGCCATTAAAGAATATTTTTGAATTTTAAAAAGGTAAATTAAAACTCCAACCATAAACATGATTGAATATATTTATTTTGACAAATATTTTTAGGTTCCATATATTGTTACGTAAATTTGTTGATGATTTATGTATATGTATATTGACCAATCAAAACGCTGATGGGAATTTTGCTTCTACCAATTTATACTAATCGAGAGTAAATGTTTTATGTCAAAGCAATTATCATTCTATCGTTTTTGCTTTAATACAATGAAATGCAATTGAATTAAATTGTCTAATGAGAATCTATATAAATAACTAAAAGGTGATTTTGAAATCGCTAACCTTTATGGTAAAATAAAATCGTAGGAAGAAACGACCAAAGGTCTGATTTATTAAAATAAAATGATTTTGTTTGTTTGTTTTAACTGATTAGTTTGATAAACTTGGAAGATTAAAAAAAAAAATCTTCTTTGGCCAAAGAAAGAGGAAGACGAAGGGAAAAAATATTGTATTTTCTTTTTTCTAATTCCTCTTTAAAAGATCCATTGTTTTAAATTCTTCAAACAAGTGGAGATAACATATCATAAATATTAGCCTTGAGTTTATACCTTATTTCACGTATTTTTCTCTTTTCTAAGCAGTAATATTTATCGGTGAGTTCATACCGAATATAGTTACCATATAAAAATAACTTTATAGGATAATAATTTTTTTTAAGATATGAATAAATAAAAATATTTAGAAACATATTGATAACACTTGAAATGTATCCTCAAAATATTTTTTATCAGTCCATAGTAATTAATAAAAAGATTAATTTTATCTATAACATGTTCCATATTCTATTATAATTATATTTTCCAAAATTTCTTAAATGAATTGTATATTATTTTTATATGCTATTTCAATTGAATTGTATGCCATTTTTCAATACTTTACTTTAAAAGAATTGTATGCTATATTAAAATTCATGTTAAATAAATAATTAAAATAAAATATTTACACAAATATAAGTAATATACATAAATTAAAAATGTATAAATTACAATACACAAAATATTGCTACTAAAATAGTCTTATTTTCGAAAGTGCGGTTCAAAATCAAAAAAAAATTGCGTTTCTGATTTTAATAACAAAACTTTTATAATTGAAATTAATCTCGCAGTTTTAAAGCGGGGATCAAAATCTAGTATACATCTTTAAAGCATACATTGTCCCACAAATCATTTATACCGTTCACAAAACCATTTTTTAATTAGCCCCATCTAATATGTATTACAGTAAACCATTTTGAATTGTCATTTCTAATATTTCTTGTACTTCAAAATTTCATTTTGATTTCCAATATGTGCTAAGTACGAAACCAATACTTTCACGAGCTTGTATGTAACCAAGAAAAAGAATTAAACCAAAAATATTTTTATAATAAGACTAAAACTTCTAAAATTTAAACTGATATTCCTCAAAGAGAAATATCCTAGAATAGCCTTTAAAAAATTGTCACAAAAATAGTTTTCAAAGAGAAAAATGACCAAAATAGATTTTATTAGGTGTAAATATACATTTATATTCCTAAGGTTAATTAATCTAGACTTAAGGTTTAAATTTATGAGGAGGATCTTTGGGGTGGTTTAAAATTATAAAAAATAAAAAATAAATATTATGAAGTCCAAAATAAAAAAAAGACTATTTTATTCATTTTTTTGAGAATTTTTTTGGTGACAGAAACTAAAAAATGTTATTTAAGAGAATCGTCCTTCCTGAAATGCATCAAAACTGATTTCCATAAACAAATCCTAATATAAAAAAAATCAAATTTTCATTTGACTTATTTGTTAAATGATTTCATACATTAAATAGCTAAAATATGTACATCTGGCCTTAAGCAGTACTACCATCGGTTAGACATGAAAAGGGATGTAGCAAGGTGGGTGGCAAGTTTCCAATATGTCAATTGATGAAAGCAAAGCATCAGACCTCGAGTGGTTTATTGCAAAGTTTACTAATGCTTGAGTAGAAGTGGGATATGACCACGATAAACTTTGTTGGATTTAGTTAAGTGCACTGACTTAGTTAAGTCGTCTACTATCACCAATATTGAATCCTTGTACCTCTAGTGGATTAGGGTAAACTATAGAAGAAGAATTTACCATAAGTTGAATTTGAATAAAACAACTATTACCACTCGAGTATCGGGATGTCAACATATGAAGATTTTTATGGTCGGGCGTGTCGAACCCCTTATGTTGGGTCGAAAGGGGGGGAGGTCGAGATCTTTCACCGGGATTGATATAGGAAATGACAGACATGACTAAGTTTTTTCAAGGAGAAAATGAAAAGAGTCTCAAGATCGGGAAAAGAGCTATGCAGACAAGAGAATGAAGAAATTGGAATTCCAAATGGGAAGGAGGGGGGGGGGGGGGGGGAGATGGTTTGCCTAAATAGAGTGACATTAAGGGGAATGATAGAAAGGTGAATACATGGAATCTGCAAACGAGGTATATGGGACCGTTTAATATCGTAGAAACGGTTGTCATTGTGGATTATCTTGGAGTTGCCTAACGATCTTCATCCCTTCCATGATGTATTCCATGTGTATCAATTGAGAAAGGTGGTAAGGGATCCGACATTAATTGTCTTACAGCCACCTGAAGCTTTGGGTTCTGGTTTTTCGACTCAAGGGAAACCCATACAAGTGACAATGCTTCTAGACGAGCAAATTAGGAGGAAGAGAGTTCCTATGGTTGAATTAGTATGGGAGGGTGATGGGATACGTGAGACTACAAAAGAGCGTGCAAGGATGATGAGGTCTGAATATCCGGAGTTATTCGAGACCCAAGTGGATGAGCATATGGTGGATGCGGATTAGAGGACGAATTCCTCTTAAGTGGGGGAGAGGTGTAACGACCCGCTCCCGAATTATTTTTATTTATAAAAGAATAAATCTAAGAAGAGGTTTCTATGTAAGAGATCTAAAATTTTCAAGTGTTGGTACACTTGTATTCATTATGAAAGGAATAAGAACTTGATTTTCCTTAAGTATCAAATGTCGTTTGTTAATGATATGCTCAAATTACTCTAGAGAAACTCTCTCGAGTAAGAGATCGCTTGTAGTACTTAGGGATCGAATCCATATGGAGTGTGGTTCACACAACAGACTATAGGTTATTGATTAAGCTAGACAACTATAAAAGCAGTAAATAAAATAGAACAATAAATTGGTTTAAAGATGAATCTGAAAAGCGCTAGACTAACAAAAATTCAAACAAGTAATTAGAACTCAAATCTTTAGTTGCTTAGGGTTGATTAATATTTATCCTAGAACTCAAATTAAAAAAATACGCTATTCACCTCTCACTGGGATTTCTGTCTGATGTTTAAATCATGAAACGCCAACTCTCGTTGTGGATCTAATAATTCTATACAAGCATTAAGTGCCAATTCGATATGTTCACTAAGTTTCCTAGATCAACTCTCGCTGTTCTATCAACTTAGCTCAACATGATTTAGATCTCACTCTGGTGGCTGTCAACTATTCTAGATCAGATTTAGACATAATCATGCATGACATAACGAATAACTAAGTGAATTTCATTAATATATGAGAGTAAGAAATACTAGAGTTCCAATCAATCTCAGAAGGAGTCTTATGATATTCTCTCTAAAAACCTCTCTAAGAAAATAATAAAAGCTTAGCCTAAACATTGGATGAAAAAATAGGTTAAATAGGTCAAAACGCGTCTAGGGGTCTTCTTGTAAATAGGAAAACTTCTGGACCAAAAGTGAAATTTTGGAAACTTGAGTCAGCCGCGTGAAACTGCATTGGTGTCAACCAACACCAAGGAGGTCCCATTCGACACTCTATCCAATATCGCATAAGTCTTCTGTTTTCTTGCACAACTACGTAATTTATTCTCTTTATCCTCCAAATGGTTCCATGATCTCCATAATGTTCCAAAACGTACATAGACATGTAAAGATCTAAAAACAGACTCGAAACATAATATAAGGACTCTATAAAGGACTTATACCATGTCCTAAAAGTGATAAAAATCATGGTATATCAGTTAACCAAAGCATTATTAACTTACTCTAAATGGTGATAAGTTGATCATAGAGCGATCATAGACTAAGCAAGGGATCAACGGACCACGAAGCCAATTAAGGAGAGTTTGGTCCTTCGAGAATTCAAGTTCCAAGTAAGGCAAGTTAGACTAGTCATCATTGACAAGATTATACAAAAGGAAGGTCGGGTCTGTAGGAGTCATATAAGAAAATAATTGTGGAGATTCGGTCAAATATTTGAGGGCAAGTTTGACCAAGCCAATTAAGGAAACTGAACTAAATTTCCGTTTTGGTGAGAAATTCCACGGGTACTATAAAAGAGATCTCTAGCTCATATTCTACACACAACTCAAAAAAGCAAGTCTTAGATAGAGGTGGGATCAAGAACATGGTTCTAAAGGTAGAATTCGGAAAGTGAGCATAGAGCAAGGAGGATTGTAGGAATCTTCACTGAAAAATGCAGATAAGTTCATAGTCTTCGATCTTTTAAGACCAATCCATGTGAGGATGTGATTCCCGAAAGTCCAATAAGAATTGTTTTTCCTTGTTTGATTCATTAGGATCGAATTAATTCTTGAATATAATTCATTAGTTCGTTCATCGTGTTCTTAGGGAAATGCATGATATAATTCGTTTATTAAATTTTCGTTTGTTGTATTCTTAGGAAATCAATGCTAGATTTAGTGGATTGATAATTGGGTTAATTAGGTTAGGACGTTTATGTGAAATGGATGTTTTGATCTTGAGAACCTAAGTAATGAATTTTACAATGCGTTTAAGGAAAGAATAACCAAATTGAGTAAAATAAGGAAAATGGTTAAGTGAATGTTATGTAATGGACCTTTGGGTCGAAAATTTGGTTACGGGCAGTAATGGACCGACGTGTCGCAGGCTGGCTACAACTATTAATATTGCTACGGCTGCAGGTATGGCTGCTGGCACAAGTTTGGCTACAGCCGCATGTTGGCTATGGCCTCTGGTCGGGCTACGGCTGCATGTTTATGAGATTTTCGGGTTGAAATGTTAGGAAGGGCTAAATTAATAAGAAAATTAGAAATTAGCTAAGTAATGATAGAACTGGATGCCAGGTTGTTAATACTCAATGCATGGTAATGGTTAACGATAAGAAAATGGCTAAGTATAGAATAATAGAACTAAGTTGTTAGTATTGATTATGTGTTTCATTATTGGCCTGTAGTGGGAAATATTGAGTGTCTTCACTAAGTATTTGTGTATGGCCATGCCTCCTTTTGCTATTTAGGTGATAAGTAGTTGTTTGGAACGGAGCGCATGACAATGAAGACCATTAGACGGGGTATTCATAAACTTCAGATTTTATGAACTTTATTCTTATTGACTATGTTATTTTACTCGGATATTATTAATAAAGTTACAGTGTTTATTTATGTTTACTTGATAAAATATTTTCTAAATTTTATTTAGAATTTTCAAGACTTTGCAAAAAAAATTTGGGGCGTGGTGTTTTAGTGTGTCTTTGGATACAAGATGAGGGAAACTTATAGATGAATGTGTAACAACCAGCCCCGTGGGATCCATGCTATCTCTACAGGGCATCGACCCAACCCCTCACCTGTAAGTACTAAGCTCTCCCTAAGTAGGAAAGTTGTCATGTGAGAAAGTTGTTAAAGGGTGAATTTTTGGGTTCGAGGAATGCCAACGCATCACCAACTTACCTTAGAAGAGTTTAGGGCTTACCGGTGTGGAGTTAGGGATGATATTCTGCAAAGTCAGCCTGAGTCTCATGGGACGAGTTGATACATAAAAAGTCAGCACCAATCCCAAACCCTAACCATATGTATGAGGTCAGCTTTTCTTTTGACCAAGTATGAGGTGGGATTTTTTTGCAATCAAGTATGAGATCAACTTTGTCTGCGACCATGTAAGAGGGGTTGGCTTACTATTGTTTTTAGGTGTGGAATTCTTCAGGACGATCCTAGAGTTTGTGCAAGGAGTTCTCGTTTTTTTTTAGATGTCTGCTATCAAGAATGAGTCGGGTTTTCCTAATGGAAAATTTCCTAGAATAGTTTTTATTAATATTTTTCACCAAAAAAATTCCTAAGAAAGCAAATGATCAAAAGAAGATTTATAAAAGAGTAAATACATTCATATTCCAAGATTATTAATCTAAACTTACAGTTTAGAATTAAAAGATTGGATTTAAAATTTAAAAAAAAATAAAATAAAGAACAATTCTTTCAAATAGTTATTTTTTAAGTTTTACCACAAATTATCCTCAAAGAGAAAAATGACCACAAAAGATTTTAGTAAAGAAGCAAATAATATACAATATGAATAAATATAAACATATATAAAAAATTAAAAAAAAAAAAACAAGAAAATTAATTTTATATTTTGAATTTTAAATTTTCAAATTCAAACTTCTTTTAAAATTAACTTTTGAAAACCTTTTTTTCTCAAATTATTTTCAAATTATATTTTTGGAACTCTGAAATGCTTCTATTTTTAAAATTTCATTTTGAAAATTTTACTATTTATTATTTATTTAAAAAAATAAATTCATCCCTTAAATCTAGATTAGTTAATCCTAGGTGTATAAATTTATATTTACTCTTTCATAAAACCTCTTTTTTTCATTTTCTTCATTGTAGGTCCTTTAGGTGAAAAGTAACTAACATGAGCTAGCTATCCTATGGAATTTTTCAAAAAAATATATTAAAAAAAATTTAAACAAAAAAAATTAAAAATAGTTTTAAAAGAATTGTGATTTTTAAAAAGATTTTTTTCTAAAATAATTTTGAATAAAAAATAAAAAAGATATTGAAATTTTCAAAAATAAAAATTTAAAATTTGAAAACATATAATACTAACTGTTAAAAATTATTATTTTTATATTTTTTATGAATCTATATCTATAAATTAATGAGTAGAAGAGCTTTTTGTCCATTTTTAAAACTTCATTCGTTTTTTTTTATCTTTGAGGATTGTTTTCATAACAAAAAAAATAAAAAAAAAATTAGTTGAGAAATTTATCTTTTCCTAATTATCTCTTTAGTAAACAAAAAAAAAAAGTTATTTGAAAGAATTAACTTTCTCTTGTTATCTCTTTATTTTTGTACTATTGTTCCATTACACGAGTTGACATAGATAGGTAGTGATGTTTGTATGTAAATTGAAGATTCTAACTGCCATTATACTTGAACAAACTGAAAGTCTGAAAATTAACAATTGGAGGACACTCAGATGGATATATATATATACTTAGAAAACCTGTTGCACATATTTATTTTTGACCCAACTTATTATATATAACCGAATTTTACTACGATGTATACTTATAAACTTAATGTAAATTCGACAGCGTCATACACCAACATAATTGCGTTTAATGTTCTTAATTATGTAATAGGTTAGGCATGCAATATTGTAACCTCTGAAGTCCAACTCCTATTGCAATTACGTGACATGAAAACATATACATATTGTATATTATTAAGTGTATCTTTGAACAGAAAAGTACTATGATTTCTTTAAGTGATTCAGAAATGAGTTCTAACAAAACAATTTCACAGTTTTGGTAAATGTCTTACGATCAGAATCTAATTACCTAAAATTACATTGTTATATATATATATATATAAACATTACATGTTATAAATTTCATATACTTTAAATAAGTTGATCAATATTACATTTTCAACAGAGATATAGGAACCACTATATTTGAAATCTACATTTTATCAAAATTTATAATTTAAAGGTTTGGTTTTGATTTTGATCAAAAAAAAGTTTGGTTTTGATAAAAAAAAGGTTTGGTTTTGATAAAAAAAGGTTTGGTTTTGAATTTTTGGTTCTAGAGATATAGAAACCATTTAGTTATTTGTGAATATCGGTTTGTTTCTTTCACTTTTGTGCCGATTCAGTTTTGATACTCAGTTTATATTCTCAGGCCTAGTTAGAGCTACTCCAACGAAAAATTCTAACGGAATATCTACATAAATAAAAATAACAAAATATTTAAAAAAGTAAGAAAGAGAAATAACAGAGGTTCTCTAAACCGATACTTTTAGAATCTATAAAAAAACTTTTCATTATACATGTTTCTCTCCTATTTGTCAATAATTGTCTTTAAAAAATTTAATTTAAATGTAAAAACTTAACATGTTAAAATATTATTTTTTATGGTTAAGAGTCGCAAATCAACATCCCCACCGATGGGGCTGCTCTTAGTATGCTGTAATGGGTTTTGTTAGCCATTTTTAAATAGTGCTATTTATTTTGATTTAATTAGCTTAAAGATTTTGACTAGATAATTTTATTATGAGATTTTTATTAAATGAGAGTTTAGTTAAAGTAAACATAGACTATATTTACCGATTTCTATAAATAAATTTCATATAAATTTTCAAAATCATTTTTCAAATAAAATTAGATTTTTTTTACAAAAAAAAATCTCAATTTTTCAAAAATTAACCACATCAAATTTTTTTGTTTACATTTATTTTTTAAATTTTAGAATCTATATTATTAAAACATGATCCATTTAAAAATCTATTATAAAGCTTGTTGGACCTATGTATATATTTTTATTTTTTTGATTCTATCATTAATTATTTTAACCATACAATATTTTATATGAATCATATTAATACACCTCATTTTATGTAATATATTTCTCTCTAGAAATATTATTTCACTCAAGGTAATTTTTTTTGTTCAATAACTCAATAATGGACCTACCATATTTAAACATCAAATTATTAAAATGAGTTATCATATATCATACAACATATTTTACCATGTCATCTTACATTATATAGTTCCAAATATTTACTAAACTAGATTTTCTAAAAACACTTTAGGCAACCATAAGTTTAAAAATATATATTATGTTAAACTAAATTTTATAAAAATTATTTATAATATAAATTAATGTTATTTAATAAAAGTTTAAACTATTAAAATCTCTACAAATCTATATTATTAAATTAGTAAAAAATTTGTCAAGTAAATCTTAAGTCTCAGAGCCTCAACAAATGTAACTATTATAAAATGCACACAAAATATAACGAGAAACCACGCATGAAATTCAGGTCTTCAGATCGATTACAGATCGGTTCCTTTTAGGTTTTGATCATTCAAATCCTAGAAATTTAGATTTAATTACATATTTGAAAATTTACCGTTCATGTTTGGGTCAGTTCTTTTCGGGTCTATAATTCAAATATTCAGTATTAAACAATTATTATTATATAAATTTTACTCCACACATGCGTCCGGGTAATCATCTTCATATCGAAGTGAGATGGTGAATTTTAACATCAGGATAATATCCTTGAAGTCCACTGTAAATTAAATAGGTTTAAAAAGCAAAATATCAAGAAACATGATCGTATTCATCAACCTTATATTGACGGTCCATGACTATACATTGGAACTTATGAAATGATGGTTGAACGATCAAAGTTAGTATTAAACAATTATTATTATATAAATTTCATTCCACACATGCGCCCGGGTAATCACCTAGTATGATATTATTATAGGCATCAGTTTAAAGGTTCATATAAACCCACATGACACCGGTTGCATGCAAAAAAAGTTAAACATAATGGAAGTTGTTATGCCGCGAGATTGGAAGCATTGCAAACTTAAACACAAGAAAAGTCCATAATGCTTGAGTACTAATATATTATGGATTTTATCAGCTTTCATCCATAGTATATGTGCTTTCTAGATACTATTATATGTGTTTGGAGTATCTTTTAAAGTCTTTGCAGGTCTAGGTATGTTTTAGAGCAATATGAAGATTATAAAGATTTCAGGAGCTTAATGATGAGGAAACTCGTAGCTGTTAAAAAATCAGAAGTTAAAGTCGATATTTAGAAAGTGTGTCGATTGGTATCGATCGACAATGACGCGAGTGAATGAGCCGATAGTTACTATACTACTTCTCAACTTGAAGCTCAAAAGTCCCACATAGTTACAATACTACTTCTTGATAACCTAATACCTATTTACTTATATAGTTTTCTATCTTTTAAGGCAGAGGAGAATCTTTTAGATCTTTTATATTGTTCTAGGGTTTTTAGTAGTTTTGAAGAGAATATCAGAATTCCTTCAAAGATTTGTATTGGAAATCCTTTGATTCTTAACCTTATTCTATTTATGCATTATATTTAGATATTCATTATGTTTTGCTTGATCATGTCTAAGTAGTTCTCCTTGTTGGATATTTTATGGTCTCGCCTCCACACAAAACCTTTATTTTTTCATCATATTTTTGTATCAAGTATTGATATATTTTATTTTTATTTTATTATTATATAAAACAATTCTTCAGTTTGCCATATTGTATAAATCATGGTCCTACACAAACTTCAAATATGAGAATGAATAAGTTGTTTTGACGATTCTTTGTGAAGATTCACGAAATATGAAACTTATGTTTACGAAAATTAAAGTTATTGGAGTTTTTAAGATGAAAATGGAAAGAAACTGAGAATAAATGAAGTATTTTTGGTTTAGAATGAGAAAAAAAAGTGTATGAAATTGAATGCTTGAACTTAAGAACTCAAAATGGCTTTTTGGGTCAAAATGTTTAAAAAGCTTATAGAGCTCAAAAGTTGTTTTCATGGTGGTTGGTGAAATTGATGATAACAACATTTTTGTAAATCAGAAGAAATGTTAGAGAGTGTTTATAGTTTTTTGTCATTTAAAAAAAAGTTATAATATCATTTTTCTTAATATTTGAAAAACCTAAGAATTGTATTGGGAAGATTATGAAAAATATTATTGACAAAAAGGGTTAATTCTTCATTTGACTTTAATTTTTGAATCATTTTTGCAAAATCCCCCATATATCAATCGAAGTCTAAGAAAATTTAATCAGGATATTTTAATAGAAATTTTCATTTTTATAAAAAAATTCTGGAAACCATTTTCGTACATATTCAAAATTACTTTCAATATCCTCTAGACATTATTTAAAAAGTGATTTGACATATGTAATCTCATCAAACATTTTCACTTTAAAAAAAATGACATGACATGCTATACTTGATACATGGTTTATGGATAAATATGACAAGGCAATTACATTTAATGTAAATTTATATTTTTTGTAAACTTTTTAGAATATCGAAAATACTAATACAACATCATTAAAATAAATTTGTTTGATATGAAAATAAATAATATAATCATATAAATAGAAAATATTTTACAAAATTGTAAAGATTATTTAATTCTATTTTAATAATCATACAATTTAATATTAACCAAAATTTTCAAAATTTCATACATTTTTTTCAGAAAAAAATTTATAAACTTTTAATCGTAACATCATTTGTTTTATTTTGATATCTACAAATTTTAATATTATGTTTAGTTATTATTTTTGATAATTATAAAAACTTTATATCAATTATATATATTTTCTTATGTAATTAAACATAAATTAAAATGTTTGTTTTAAATTAATTTTATTTTTAACTGAATTAAAATTTATATTAAAATATTAGTATAAAATAATAAAATCTAAAATATTAAGATTATTTTATTTTTAAATATATTTTAAATTAAATCTTTTATTGTTGCACATTGTGCAGGAAAACACCTAGTTGTTTAACTAAAAGAAGAGTAATTTAGAAAATAGTAATAGATAAAAGACACAACTATGTTTTTATTAATCAGTGAAAGAAACATATAAACTTGATGATACAAGATTCTAAAATAAAATAACTCTTATATTTCTGTTTTATTCAAGAAAATAGTTGAAATTTAGAAATAACATAAAGGAGAAGATTATCCAATAACCTCACTATTGGTGACTGGACCGATGGGGCAATCGTCGCTTGGAATATAGAGGACAACATGATTACAACAATTGATGGCTGGTAGATAGACATCTTGAGGATATATAAAAGCAGTCACATGTGGATTATCACTTTCTATCTTTTTCATTGCTACGATTCCACTAACTCCTTTGAGCTCTGGCCACTCCACTTTCATTCCTACACACACACCAACTACAAATGCTTAATATTTGGTATTATATATGGTATTAATGTTGGTAAATACATATTTGGTTAAATAGGATTTCTGCACTATGCTTCAAATTTTATAAAGTTTCAATCAAAATAAAATGAAAATCAAATAAGGTAGAAAAAGAAAAAGTTTTTTTTTATGAAAATAGATAACTTTATATATAAAATGAATATTTGAAAACTAAACATAACATTTTAACTAACAAAAAGAACATTTTTTTGTAAAAGAAAATCATGGTTTTTGTTTTAAAAAAAAACTTTCATAATCATGTATGAAAGAATAAAATAAAACTAGTGTAAAAATATAAATTAACAGATATAAAAAATTTCTTAAAACTTAGCTTAATATTATACCAACTTAGAGAAAAACTAAAATAAAAAACTTAGCAAGAAATATTTTTATCCACAATCTTTCTAACGATATTTCTATTTTCTTTTAAAAATATTGACATATAATTTAAAATATCAACATCATCGTAGTTTAATATTTTGAAAAATCTTAAATTTCCAAAATCATATATCAAAATAAAATTTAAAATATCTAATATAAACAAAAAAATAGTAAAAAAGAACTAATTTGGTATATATGTTAACTCTTTCAAAATTAATGTCAAAATATTAAAAAAAACTTATATGATACAGTATGCCAAAGCTTACAAATAGCATATACATCAAAAAAAAAGGTATTTAATTTCAAAATATTTAAAGTAATCAAATAAATTTAAAAAGTAAACTGAAATTTAGTATTTAAATTTTTCTTATTTATATTGTTATATCAGCTATAAAATGTCATCAAATTTATATTAGGTTGCACAATTTTCTTGAAAAATGATTGTTGATTTTAATTCTTTTTATCAAACCATTCTTGGCTTACAATAAATTTTATTAAAAATGGTAGTAAAAATAATTTACTTATGTAAGACATTTTGTTAATTATGTTGTTTATTTATGCGTTTTGAACTACCTTTTATCATTCAAATGCATTAACATACATCAACAATTATGATTAATGGGAGATTTGCTAAAAACAACCTAAAATTTCAATTTAAACCTATAAGTGTACCTCAATTTCAATCAAATACAAAACCAACCTACAAGAGTGATAAAAGTACTATTTAACCTTTATGACCAAACAAAAAAACAGAAATATGTTTTACGTTTTTATCCTTTGTTAGTCTACACGTAACAGAAAGAAGTCTACATATATGTAGACCTCGTACGAAGTCTATTCATTCGGTAGACTTGTTATGTAGTCTATACCATAATTTTATCTAATAATTTAATTTTAAAAATGTATAAAAATAATTGTTGTAATATTTTTAACTAATCATTAATATAATGGATAATATGAAGTAAAACAATTCAAATTTTATATAATTAAACACTTTTAAGGAACATTTAGGGTTTGAGATTTTTGGTTAAGGGGTTCGTAGACATATTATAAAGTCTACATATATGTAGACCTTTTTTCAGTCTACAAACAATTTAACCTAACCGGATTTAACCAATATAATTTGATGATCAAATAAAACATTTACGGTTTGAGATTTGTGGTTAAGGGGTTCGTAGTCATATTATAAAGTTTACATATATGTAGACCTTTTTTCAGTCTACACACAATTTAACCTAACTGGATTTAACCAATATAATTTGACGATCAAATAAAACATTTACGGTTTGAGATTTGTGGTTAAGGGGTTTGTAGACATATTATAAAGTCTACATACATGTAGACTTTTTTTTCTGTCAACACACAATTTAACCTAACCGAATTTAACCAATATAATTTGATGATCAAATAAAACATTTACGGTTTGAGATTTGTGGTTAAGGGGTTCGTAGACATATTATAAAGTTTACATATGTGTAGACATTTTTTTCAGTCTACACACAATTTAACCTAGTATATAAATACGATTTCTCAAGCTTTTCAGGTAAAAAAAAAAACTAATCTTCGCCGTATCTCTCTTTAGGCGATTTCCGGCGAACTCGATCCACGCAGTTTCCCATCCGCTTCGTCTCTATCTCCTCCATTGCTCTGGTAAGTTAAATGTCTCTTTTTACCTCTCTGTTGATAAAAAGTGACCACCTTTACCTTTTTCTCTTTTCAGATCTGAGCCGGCGACTTCTAAGGAACGGTACTTCTCGTCCAAATCTCTGCTTCCGGTCAATATCATGGCTTCTACTTCATCTCTCTGTCCTAACCAGCAAGGGACTGTGCTTCATCTTTCCAACGTACGTCTCTGTGTCATCTCTATCTCTTGTTTAACTAATAACCTAACAAGCTCATCTTTGTTTACTAACCTTTTAGTTTCTTTTGATTCAGATCTGAGTCGGTCAGTCTTAGATCCATTTCTCTAACGAGCATTGCATCCTCTCTAATCCATTTCTCTGCTTCCGGTGAGTCTACTTCATTTTGAAGTGTAGTATGAAGTTTCGAATTTGTAGACTGAAATTTTGAATTTGTAGACTGATATTTTGAATTTGTAGACTGATATTTTGAATTTGTAGACTGATATTTTGAATTTTGTAAACTGATATTTTGAATTTGTAGACTTCTCATGTAAACTGATGTTTAGAATTTGTAGTACACTGATGTTTGAATTTATAGGCTTCTCGTGTAGGCTTTATTTTAAATTGTAGACTTTTCGTGTAGAATGCACTTATATAATTCTTTCTTTGTGTCTTCTTGGTGCATGTTACAAAATGGATAAACCTGATTTCCTATCGAGGTTGTATACTCTAGGGAGGAGCTCAAGAACTGTGAGTAACAGACATTTATATCAGGCTTTTGTACCAGACATATGGTTGTAACAAACTTATGTAATTTGCTTGCAGAAGACTGAAGTATTAGTCTTCTTTTACATAAGACTTTTATAGAAGTCTGGTACTCGACTATATATCAAAATATCATCATTTGTATCAGTATAGTATTCTTCTTTCAGAGATTTTAATTAATATTCGACCAAAATTACAATTCCAATACAATCCAGAGATTTACATATTAGTCTTTCTTTATAAGAGACTTAAAAAGAAGTCTACTTTTTGTTCAACAAGACTAACATGTTGGTCTGCACGACAGAAAGTAACATTAGAACTCAAAGTAATAGAAAAATTAAGACCTACGATTTCAACAAAAGTTCATCAAATAAGACAACATCCAAAGCGACAATACAACTGATAAGTTAAATACATAAGACATAAGACAACATCCAAAGCAATAAGACACCATCCAAAGCAATAATACAATTGATCAATTCAACACATAAGATATAATACATAAGACAACATCCAAAACAGTAAGAAAACACTGGTTTAACTTAGACAGTTTGGATGTGACCTTGTTGTTTGCACTGTGACAATTAATGTAGACTTACTAATATGTCTACAATTGTTTCCTAGCAATATAGCAAAATCAAAAGTATTATACTTTCTTAATTACAACATTTTTTCTATCCAAAATCACTCAAACCCATTATGATTAACTATTACACACTTTCAAACGAAAAAATTGTAAAAAAATTTATGCATAGTACATAAATTAACTTTTAATGTAAATTTCAAAATAGACTCCATGTTCAGTCTACAACGTGGTATACTTTCTTTTCAGTTTACATCCGTAGACGATCATATAGGTCTACTCTTTGGGTTAGTTTTTGCAACTGACCATTTTACGGGTTACTTTTTATAGTTGAAAAAAAGTTGTGATTTTATTTAAGTAAAATTCGTTTTCAGTCTACAACTTCAAAAATGTTAGTTTTCGCTATTGACCAGAATTTTCCAGGATTTGACTTTCAGAGGTAGACTAAATATATAGTCTACATGTTTTAGTTTTTTTGAATGAGGTTAGTTTTGCAATTGACTATGTTTGAATTTTTAGGGGGTAGACTGAAATGAACGTCTACAGATTTGCAGACTTCGCAAGAAGTCTACTCTCAAATCCGACGAGTCAGTTTTGCATTTGACCAAAATAAAAAAATAGACTTCACGGGTAGTCTACATTTTTTTTGGAAGAGAAGACTGCATCTGAAGTCTACATATTAGAAAAAATAATAATTAATTTTAAAAAGTTTTAGTCAAACACAAAACTAACTTTTTCAACGCAGTCAAAATTTTGGTCAAATGCAAAACTGACCTTAAGTAAACTTCTTCAGCAGTCTACGCTTCATAGACTTATGTTGAAGTCTGCTTATGAAAAGTCAAAAGTTCATTCAAATACAAAACTAACCTCTTTTGCGTAGTCGTCTTTGTAGGTCTACGTACTTTTTTTGTTTTTGTTGTCAAAGGTTAAGATGTAGACTGTCAGGGAATACTACGTTACAAAAAAAATCCATTTAGTCAATTGCAAAACTGACCTGTGCGTTGACAAATAGACTGCATTGTATGTCTACATAAGGGCGTAGACATATAAAACAGTCTACTATCGCGACATAAATCTGAGAAACGACTTAAACCATGTAAATAATTAACTTTTTGCAGTGTGAAGCTCGTTTCCAGCCTTTTCAACCATCCAAACTCCAATAATGACCAAAAGGAAACATTTTTGATGATTCACAAGTGAAAAAATACGAAATTATGAAGTTTATGATTATGAAAATGAAGGTTAAGAGAGATTTTTAGATGGAAATGTAGAGAAAATGAGAGGAAATGAAGATTTGCTTGTTTAGAATGAGAAAAAAAGTGGTTGAAAATTCAATTCTAAAGCTTTAAGAGATCAAAAATGGTGGTTGAAAATATTGATGATAATGGCATAGTTGTAATTTAGAAGAAATGTTTAGGGTGTATTTGGTTTTTTGTATTTTTCAAAATTAATAAATAAATAAATAATAATGGCAAATTTGTAAATAATTCAAAAACTTATGGGTATTATGGAAAATTCAATGATGAATAGTAACTAAAAAAAAGAGGTTGGTTTTGGGTTTGACTTGAATTTTTAGGTTGTTTTTGAAAAACCCCCATGATTAATACTGTTTAAATTTATCAAAATATTTATTATGATTAAAACCTAAATCTAAACATTATACATATATGCATTTAAGATAATTAGATTGAAGCATTTTCAATATATATAAGCACATAATAACTATCTAATAATTATACTTTCATTATAAAAATCTGGAAAATATAAAAAAAAGTTAGGCCGTGTACATATGAAATAATCTTTTATGTCATTGAACTAAAAAGATATGTAAAACTTTTAAGATACAAATGTTAATAACAATATAGTAGTAGTTAATACACATCAAAAAAATATATTATTTTAAAATTAATTATGATTAATAAATAATATAAATATGTCTATAAATATACTTATACGTTTACCTATACAAACAAAGAGACATCTTAATATTGGATATTCAAGACATACAATTGTATAAAATTTCAATTAAAATAATAATAAATCATATTTTGAATATAATTCATAGAAAATTTTATATAAATAATTTATCTTTTTATTATTTTAATATAAAATAAAAATTAATTATTAATATAAATTCGTGCGTAGCGCAAGTTGAAGTTGAAAATCTAGTATACATTTAAACGTTCACTTGTTGACCAACAAAATGACCAATGCAAAAAATATATGAGATTCATTTTAGGGAAAATCATTTAATATTTCAAGACAAGATTCTCACAATTCATATCAAATCATCATATCATAAACTAACATATCCGTTTTGATTTGCGTTTAAAAATAATGGAATGTGTCTTTAAATCATTATATGTTACCATTAACTCGTTCATTATAGCCAGATATATGCTGATCATTGTTAGGCTCCTTAATTGATAGAACAATATATGCTTTTATATATAGTTTATCGTTATATAGCACTGGGAAAATAGTTTCAGACTTTTAGAGTATCATTTGAAAGATTATCAATTATCTTGTTAAGTAGAAACTCACGAAAATGAAAACACAAAATGAAAAAGAGTTGTCCTGTTCCTGGTCCCCAGTGTGACTTATGTGATTGTGCTGGTAGGTCATGCCAGTCTCGCTTCCCAGGTACTGTTCATGTATCTTTGTACAATATTTCTACTCATGATAATCGACCAATAATTTTCACCAAAAAAAAATGATAAGCGACCAATAAGTTTAACATATGACTCCGTAGATTTAATTAGTATTTGTGTTACAAATCGAATCAGTTTCATTTGGAATACTAAGTTTACTACATACAATTTAAGGAAGTACATACAACTTTAAGGAAGAAAAGAATGTTGACAGTATTCAATAACAGTGATAGTGTAATAGTGGTAAATATAATTTGTAAAAGTATTATTTAAAAATATAGTATCAAATATGAAACCAAATTTTGGATAACTAAGTTTCTCTAATTTTTCTGTTTTCACTTTGTTTTTATTTATCCAGTGTTAATAAAATAATGTATTATTGTTCTTTCACTTTTGTGTTGTAACTCAATTTCATTTTAGGAACACTATTTTACTTATAAATCTTAACTGAATTTCTAAATGAATAACTTTTTATTATTTCGTTAAATCATATCAATTTATGTAAAGCAATGGTCCTAATAATTTAATGCGACTTTTTATAAATAAACATGATGATTATTAAATGATAAAAGGTTTAAAACTTATAAAAAATCATTTTTTGGTAAAATATTGAAAAATAAAAAATAAAGTTCAACGTTTGATCCAAGCTTATATACTAAGAGAGCTGAATTTGAAGCATAGTGCAAAAATCCTATTTAACCAAATATGTATTTACCAACATTAATACCATATATAATACCAAATATTAAGCATTGGTAGTTGGTGTGTGTGTAGGAATGAAGGTGGATTGGCCCGAGCTCAAAGGAGTGAGTGGAATAGTAGCAAAGAAAAAGATAGAAAGTGATAATCCACATGTGACTGCTTTTATATATCCTCAAGATGTCTATCTACCAGCCATCAATTGTTGTAATCGTGTTGTCCTCTATGTTCCAAGCGACGATTGCCCCAACGGTCCAGTCACCAGTCACCAATAGTCCGGTTATTGGATAATCTCCTCCTTTATGCTATTTCTAAATTTCAACTATATTCTTGAATAAAATAGAAATATAAGAGTTATTTCTATTATATAATCTTGTATCATCAAGTTTATATGTTTCTTTCACTGATTAATAAAAACATTGTTGTGTCTTTATCTATTACTATTTTCTAAATTACTCTTCTTTTAGTTAAACAACTAGGTGTTTTCTTGCACAATGTGCAACAATAATTTTTTTAATGTAAACTATATTTAAAAATAAAATAATATTAATATTTAGATTTTCTTATTTTTATACTAATCTTTTAATATAAATTTAAATTTAGTTAAACATAAAATTAAGTTAAAATAAATATTTTAATTTATGTTTAGTTAGATAAGAAAAAAAATATATATATATATATATATATAATTGATATAATTTTTTTATAATTATCAAAAAAAACTAAACATAATATTAAAATTTGTAGATATCAAAAGAAAACAAATGATGTTACGTTAAAAGTTTATAATTTTTTTTTTCTGAAAAAATGTATGAAATTTTGAAAATTTTGTGTAATATTAAAACTCAAATAAATACCCAAAACTTATTCAAAATACCCTAAACCCCAAAATTTTAATCGAAATCTAATCCAAAGAACCGATAAATACCCAAAATATATTTAAGATATTAAAATTTTACTCAAAACCCAAAACTGTAACAAAAAATCACCCAAAACTTAAAAAAAAATATATGTAATACCAAAAATATTTGAACCTAAATATACCTAATATACACAATCAAGTAATTTGGATACCCGATTGAATCTCAGATAGGACCCACACTCGAACAGAGATCCGCGGATCCAAAAATACCCAATAGGCACTTTGCCCTAGACTTGGACCGAACAAAATCTGTATTTTTGGGTCGATATCTGTTTGGTTTTTCAACTTTGGGTAAAATGTCTAGGCCCAAGTTTGCGTTAATTTTTGTGCACGGTATACTACACACTATTAGTGGAGCATTCAAATCATGTCAAAGAATACGATACATGCCCACTGAAACTTTCGGAAATGAGCAGATGGTGAGTATTCTGCTAGTGATTTTGTTTATGAGGTAGGTTTGTAACATTTTCAAAGAAAAGGAAGAGAAAAATTAAGTAGAAAACACATCTTTATTCTTTACCCTTGTATAAATACATAAATGCCATATACAACACAGTGCATTTCTCAAATAAAAAGCTTGGTTCATATATATGATACTCTGGTCCGCTTAAGTAGGTTGTTTGTTTGGTGAAGAAGACAAAGCAGGAGGAGGGCCAGGGTTGCGTGGTGGTGGAAGGAAAGGGAATGGAGGAAATGGAAAAATTGACGGAGGTGGTGGAGGAGGAGGAGGTGGTGGTGGTGGTGGATTTAGACCTGGAAAGATCGGCGGCAGCGGAGGAAATGGATTTGGAGGGAAAAATGATGGAGGAGATGGAGGTGGAGCAGCAGGAGGCGGAGGAAATATTGGAGGGAAGAACGATGGAGGAGTGGGGGGAGGCTGAGGAGGACGAGGCTGAAACGGGTTGGGAGGGAAGAACGATGGTGGAGGAGAAGGCGGAGGCTGAGGAAATAATGGAGGAATATAGATGGAGGAGGAGCAGGAGGCGGCTGAGGAAATAGTGGAGGGAATATTGATGGTGGTGGAGCGGGAGGAGGTTGAAATGGGAGTGGCGGAAGAAACGAAGGTGGCGGTGGCTGAAATGGGTTTGGTGGAAAAATCGACGGTGGTGGCGCAAAAGGGTTTGGTGGAAAAATGGAAGGTGGTGGAACAAATGGGTTTGGAGGAAGAAACCATGGAGGTGGGAAAAATAACTTCTTGTCTCCTATATTTTGCTTCTTGTGTCTTGATGATTGTTGCTTCCTTTGTTGGAACTGAACCTGACTTTCTTTTCTAATTTGTTTCAGAATCCGAATAGACTTCCTTTCAGGATGCTTCTTTACAGTCTTCTTCACATTTCTTGAACACCTTTTGATTCCAAGACATAAAACAAGAGATTCTCTGCGATAACTACCTCTTGTCTTCTGTTTGAAACTAGGCTTTATTTGTCTGAATCTGCATTCAAGCTCACCAGAGGAGTCTGCACAAATCCATAGAGAAGAAGACAAACCTTTCAGAACAGGGAAAATATAATTTTATTAATACTAAAAAGATCTGTGTTGATGATACCTGAGACTGAGAAGAGGTTATTGTTGCTGCAAAGGACTGTGTCTGTGAGGCTTACCGGTAGATTTGCTGCCCTTAAAGTATGGTTACTGAATGTTATGGTTAAGGCAATGGAGATGAGGAAGAGAAGAGAAGACATTTTCGAGCTCTGTTTTCTATAGTTGGAAGAATATTTTGTGTGTTATTGATATACGAGTGACAGAAACATAAGGTTTTTCAGAAAGCTTTTTTGTTTTTTCTGTCTCGTGATCGCCTTTTGTATAATTGAGTTTCTGAGAAAACATTAAACAAGAAACAATTTTGGCATTTAGCCTTTTGTTTATAATAGAATTACTGCTCGACCCTTTGTTTAACTTTACATATACAACAATAATCTTTGCCAACCTTTTTTTTCTTTTCATCTATTTGCTAACTTTTCATCTACGCAAGAGATCCAAATTTCATGTGAGAAAATTAATATTGTATAATTAACTATTTTCTGTTTTAGTGAAGACTACCGTCACATGTACCACTAATGAGGTTTCATTCAACAATTAAATCTAATATATTATTAGGAATACTGCACATTAGCTTCTTCCAAACTGTAGAATAGTTTTTTCTTACTAAGAACTTGACACTTGACACGTAGGCATATGAGAGGTGATAACCACGGTCATAGATACGAAGAATCTGATGAATCAATCAACCATGTAAGTTTTGAGTGTCCACTTGCATTAAAAACTTGGACTTTTGCGTCGACACCATCATGCCCTGGTGTATTCCTAATATCAAGTGTGTATTCTAACTTGGATTCTTTGTTGTGGAAAAAAAACAAAACAGAAAATCTAGAGTTAGATAGAGATCCATATCTATGGATACTTTGGTATCTCTAGAAAACTCGTAATGATAAACTATTTACAAGAATCACAAGAGATTTGATATAGCTAATAAGACATGCTGAAAGTTAATGCCATGAATGATTTAATGCAAAGTCAAAGAGTCCAGAAGAAGAAAACTCGGTACATCAGACGCGGAATACACAAGTCTTATGCTTGCAACATATTTGCTTGGTAGATGGATCATGGGTTTCAGATTCACAGTATAATGGATATGGTTGGGATTGGCTAGATGAGTCTAGAAATGAACAAATCTTAGCGATAAGGATCATCGAGAGAAGCTTGTCACCTTTGCATTCTGAATTGGAGTCACTTATTTGGTTGATGGAAAACATGCTCTAACTATCGACATGTCACATTTTGAGACATACTGCAATGGTGTCTTTTTAATGATTTAGAATCCAACAACATGGCCAAGTTTTTCAATAGAGCTGGCGGAGATAGCAGCCCTAAAAGGAAGATTTCAGAATTTCACGATCACATACATACCAAGAGAACGGAACCACACAGAAAATGCCTTGGCCAAGACTACACGAGCTTTTCATAGGAGTTTAAATTTTGTTAGTTTTTCTATTCTAGTTTGGATTCCCACACCGCATCAGTTTGAGTAATAGATTAGTCTTTTGATGTCAAAAAACTATAGAATAACTTTTTTAATAAGATTCATCTTAAAATGTTGATTGTATAATGGAATGTTGAGTGATTCTATAATGTAAAGTGATTACAATATATATACAAATTACAACAGGGTTTAGCTAATGACATTATCAACTTTAATGGCTATGTATCTTTTGTACTTTCCTTCAAGATAGAAGCAACTAGCTGAATCGAGTCTTGTATTTATTTCCATAAACCTCGGCATTTGTAGGGGTTTTATTTGAGTGTTTGCGAGTTTATATCATGTAGGGATATGAGAGACTTGAAGTGCACCAGACTGAATGTTCCCCTTGACAAAGTGATAATCTAGTGTCACATGTTTCATCTGGAGTGGAAGACTAGGTTTACACAAAGGTATGTGGTGCCCATGTCGTCACATTATATGATTGGAGCTGAGGTGAGTGTGATTCCCATTTCAAAGAATAAAGAGGACAACGCAGTTTCAAACCTGTATATGCAGTACTCGACCTTAGTGGAAGACCGAGCAACACTTTCCTTTACGAGGACAATTATACTGAGCTGCTTCTTGTGTAATACACATATATTGTGGACAATAAAGTCTCAAACTGCTTTCTTTTGGTTTTCTTCCATCCTTTCAATCAATAAAAAATGTTAACATATATTGTGAAAATCATTATGTATATAATTTGAATATATTTACCAACATTGTTCTGAACGCAGTATCTTTTTCAATTAATGGATTGAATATTATCTCGGAGTCTCCATTAATATTTGTAATATGTATATATCCCCCTATATATTGTATACAAATATGGACCATTGAATCATATTGTTAATATAATAAATATTGGAATAAACATATGAGCTATATTTATCTAACCGTCTAGAACTTCAATATTTCAGAATCGTAGCACATAGATGACTATGTCATCCGCATAAGATGGCCATAATGTATTCACATATTATGTCATTATTTCATATGCAACACAAATGACTTGATTGAGGTTAAGGGATTGCAAAAAATAATTATATAAGAATCATATATTTTAATAAGCGATATCATCAAAAAATATATAATTAAAATGTACAGTTACTTGTATCAGTTAAGGATAACGATATAAAACTGATAGGTTTGAGATATTCAGTTCGAACGCTTTGGTTAAATCCTGTTACAGCCCAGAATGGGGGGTCGTCCTGATGGTGGATGGATGGGCAAATCGGATCGACCAAGAGAAGATCGATTTATCGATATTACTGGAATCTACCTTGCAAACCTGAAACAAATGGAAAAAAATGAGATGCGGTTTATATGCAATGAAATAAACAATGAAAATAAGCAAATAGAAAGGATAGATAGGATGGAATTAGGCTGCTGGATGTGTATCGCTCTCAGCCTAATCAAAAGATGATCGATATGGATGAGATGGTGCTTTGCTTGCTGGATGTGTATCACTCTCAAGCTTGGCAAACGAATGGGATGGGAGTGAGGATGGATTGAGGACGCCAAAAGACTCTATGGAATGGAGGCTTGATAAGTCGTGGTGCTTTGGAGCTGATTCTCACAAACTCTAAAGACTTAAGACAATAGTTTTTAAGAAAACTAGAAAACTGGAAAATTCTTATTGCTGGAAAAATTGTGTGTTTACAATGGATGGACGACTTGAGCTTTATAGGATCGACTAAGGGGACTCAGAAAAAGACCTAACGGTCATAAACAAGACAAGGAAACAAAAATAACTTGCAAATAAAGTAGAGTCTTCAAAGGAGTGATCTTGGGAGATTTTGTGGCTGTTGGAGGTGATTTGCTTAGCCATAAATGGGGAACTTGATTCCCTTTGAATCTGGACGGTTTGAGAGGATAGGATAGTTTCCTGGGAACCCTGTTGATGGCTTGAAAGGTCTTAAACTCGTGCAGGAACTGAAGAAGTAGCTGTTGGACTTTTAAATACCAAGGCTCAAAATATGGTAAGTTGTGGTTAATGAGGATTCTCCTAATCCTCTGGTTGCTGGAATATGTTAGGACACCTAGGACTTCTTTTATACCTTCTGGATGTCTAATAGTGTCTCCTGACTCCCAGAGAAAGGTTTGGTTCGAGCCAAATCGAATTGGTTGGAAACTTTCCCCAATTGATATCAGTTTGATCGGTTTTGGGAAATTGATTGTATCTTTGTTTTCCCATGACCAATTCTCCTTATTTCGGGCTCTCTGGAAAGCTAATAAATCCCTCTTGAAGCTCATGTTTGATTCTGAATAAGGCAGCTTCTTGGTTGGACTGATCTTCACTTCTAAAGGCTGAACCTCGCAACTGGATGGGCTGGGAAACCTCCATTTTGTAAAATCCATAACTTCTTGGTACGTGAAGATTTTCTTGAAATTCAAAGCCTCAGTTCTTCCTTGATGAGTAAGAATTCTTTTAAAATTGGTTTCACTCCGAAAGGAATTCTGGTTGTTGAGATACTCTCCTTGGACTGGACCTATGTCGCTGGGACCTCTACACTGGTTGGTATGGACAGTTGGGTGAGCTTCTGAACGAGCTGATGGTTTGTTGGCTGCAACATTCCCTCCCCCTTGTGAAGGTTTTGACCTCAAAACTGGATAACCTGCACCAAGATAGAGCAAGTCAGGTTTCATTCTCCTTTGAGAGTCTAGAACCTTACCTTGGTATAATTTCGGTTTGGTGATGCATGGTGCATCAGGTGGCTCTTCTTTGAAAAGTTGTGAAAGGATCACGCCTATGCTTTGGTTATGGCCACTGAATATTTTCTGGAGTGGATGGTTCTTCAAAGTTTGGGTGGCCACGTTTCTGATCTTCCTTGGAGGGTGTCCTCCTAGCATCTTAAGATCATCCGGTGGAATGTCTTTGAAGCTTTCTTCTTTGCAACCTGAAAATTTTACAACATTCTGGACAAAGACCAAGTGAATCATATCTGATACTGGAGTTTTATGAACAGAATGTGTTATGGTCGAATTTACCTTAGTTGCATCAGCATGATGAAGAATAAAATTCTTCTTTGGACAAGTGTGGTTGGATGGCTGCCTCTTTTGCAACTTCTTACCTTGGTAGGTATGATCATCTTCTTGTGACACATCAGTTATGTTTTTGTGTCCTTCTTGAATTATTCCTGGATCAAAACATCTTGGCAAAGACAAGTGTATTATATCAAAGCAAGGGAATTTATAAACTGACAATATCATAGAACAATTAACCTTTGTGGCAGTAAGAACATCTAGTTCTTTGTTTGCCTTGTGTTCACCTTGGTTTCCTGTACCAATTTCACTTCCTCTTGGACAAGACAAGTATATCAATCCTGTCATGGACTTAATAAGAAAATTCTGATCTATAGTGAAATGTACCTCAGGCTTTAGCACTTGAACATTCTCTTGTTCAAATTTCGGTTTCCACTTGTGGTGTGGATTTTGATTGAGCTCATGTTCTGGTTTGGCCTTTTGAACTTCAGTAAGCATATGGCTCTCATCTGGTATCCCTGTACCAAGGATATACACGTTTAAACCAGTATCTAAAGGTGATGTTAAACACTTACCTTGGTTTGATACTTTGGTTACTGGTTTTGCTTCTTTAAGCAAGTTGAGTGGCACCATGTCTTGAGACTTTTTCTGGTCCATCACTAGGGCTACGTTTGGTGGTTCCTCTCCCTTGAGTTTTTGTGCCTCAGTTCATGTTACAAGACCTTTTGACAAAGACAAATGCATGACACTAGAATTGGGAACCAATAAATCAGTTTGAAATAAACTATCACTCAATTTAGATAATTCAGTTTTATTTTCTTGTGAAGTTTCTTTCAATACTTTCTGGTCTGGACAAGTTACAGAAAGGTTCTCCTTTATTTTAAATTCATAACTAGCCTGCTCCTCAAAATTAGAGTAAGAAGACTTACCTTGGACTGTCCTGGTCGGATGGGACAACATGGATGTCCCTAAATTGGCCTCCTTAGGCAACATGTATTGCTTTGTGCATTGATCTTCCTTCTGATCCATTGGAAGGCAAGGCCTTGGGATGTCATCTCCGTGGGGTATAGGCTCCTTAAGACCTGGAATAACACTCTTGGACAAAGACAAGTGCATCATACAAGTAGTAGATGAGTCATGAACCATATCGTCAAGTGTAGGACTTACCTTAGCCTTTACTTGCATAGTAGCTGGTTCTGGTTCTGTTTTGGTCCTTTCCAAAGTGTCTTAGCCGACAATTTTACTCATCTCCTTGGCCTCTTGGATGTCTCTCTTCTGGTCTAAGAAATGGCCAGTGGTGTGGACTTGGTTTGGCCGCATGCTGCCTTGTGAAGGCAAGCTTCTTTGTCCTTCCTTTGACACCTCTCTTCTTACATCTTTGGGAACATGAGTTGGATACCTCCTTGGATATATTTCATGGATTTCAGAACTTGTGTAGTCTGGTGCAAACTCATGCCTCATGACTTCCTTAAGGTCTCTCCACGTTTTGATAGTTGGCTCCTTGTAAAACCATCTATCATCTTCTTCTTGTATCCACCACTTAAAGGCATCATCTCTAAGTTGATCAATGGCATAAGACAACCTCTCCTTTCTAGGGATGTTGTTGTAGTAGAACCATTCATCAGTGTTCCTTTCCCACCTTAGATAACCTCTCTTCCCTGAAAAAGTAAAGAGTTGAACTTTATCAAACAACATCATTATAATCAAACCGATAATTAAGAACATGATGGTTGTGGGATTTAGAAGTTGGATGTTGGTTGATCATTGAAGGGTCTGGTGGTTTTGGCTCAACATATGCAGCCTCTGGTGCATTCACAAAACTTCTTTCTCCTGGTTGTGGTCGTTGGCCTTAAGCTTTGTTCCTTTTCTCCAGCTGAGAAATCTGGTCCTTGAGCTCTTGTAAAGCTGCCAACAGCTGGTTCATTGTGGCCCTTAGAGTTTGGCCGTGTGCTTCCTCTACCATTGCTTCCTGAAAACAATATCAAAGAGCAAGTGAAGGTATGGGAAGTTCTGGTCGAACCAAAAATAAAACAAATGCAGTAATGAAACTTAATCAAAACCGAGAATTATGCAATTCTGGATGTCTAATAGTGTCTCCTGGCTCCCAGAGAAAGGTTTGGTTCGAGCCAAATCGAATTTGTTGGAAACTTTCCCCAATTGATATCGGTTTGATCGGTTTTGGGAAATTGATTGTATCTTGATTTTCCCATGACCAATTCTCCTTATTTCGGGCTCTCTGGAAAGCTAATAAATCCCTCTTGAAGCCCATGTTTGATTCTGAATAAGGCAGCTTCTTGGTTGGACTGATCTTCACTTCTAAAGGCTGAACCTCGCAACTGGATGGGCTGGGAAACCTCCATTTTGTAAAATCCATAACTTCTTGGTACGTGAAGATTTTCTTGAAATTCAAAGCCTCAGTTCTTCCTTGATGAGTAAGAATTCTTTTAAAATTGGTTTCACTCCGAAAGGAATTCTGGTTGTTGAGATACTCTCCTTGGACTGGACCTATGTCGCTGGGACCTCTACACTGGTTGGTATGGACAGTTGGGTGAGGTTCTGAACGAGCTGCTGGTTTGTTGGCCGCAACAAATCCTCACTCTAGATTTCCAACAGATATAAAAGCACCTAATATGTCTAATACAATGTTTAAGAAAAATTAATATACCATTTTATTGTATTGTAACATAATAAAATTAACTAAAAATATAAAGGATATAGTTCTAACTGAATGAAAATTTGGATGAATTAATCTCATTTTTTAACTCATTGTATTTACGAATGAGAATATTTCGGGTGCCTCTTCTGGAAATATAAATTCAACACGAGTAGTAGCAACAAAAAGAATATGATACTTATGATGAGTTACCCTTATAATGCCAGTAGAATGGAGTACTTCGAAATTAGATAGTCTAACCCAACAATTCTTATTAAGCATACGATAGAATTTACGCATTAAAGAACTCTTCAGAGTTGTTTGAATCATCTGCCCCTATAAGAAAAAATAAGCATATATAATTTAATTATAGATTTGTTGCATGTATATGAACAATACTCACGTTTGCATCCATCAATATCATTATACAATTTTAACAGGACATTCCATTCCGCACGGTACATTTTTATACTATTTTGACTCTTACTTAAACATTAAAAGATTGAGTGTCCAACCTTCGGATAAAACAATAAATGCCATGATAACTTTGTAATTAATGAGTGGAATAACAACCTTTCATTTATACATGAAAAATTAAGGCAAATATCAGATGAAAACTAAATAATGGGAATAATATCTTAACAACTCGATTTCGTATATTTGATCAAAAATCTTCAAAACAATTTTGGAAATTTTATTAATTATAAATCTACATATAAGTATATTTAGTATGAAAATATATTTATTATAATTTTCAAATATAAATAACAACTAAAAAGGAAATGTAATACACATAACCAAAATATGAAGAAATGCTTTTATATACACACTTTTGTTGTAAATACCTTAGATGATTAAAGAGAAAAATCATATAAATTATAAATATACCAATAGTCATAATTATTATGAAAATATATAGTAAAATTATACATAACATTTATTAATTGGTAATACATTTACTAAAAGGATAATAAGAGGAAATGTTTTAAATATGCATTTAATGTGTTTTATCTACCATAATATATCATGTATTAAAGTCGTCAATTTAAAAAGTTTCCTTCCGAAAAACGTTATTTGTCTAATGAAAAAAATCACCTATCAACTTTTATCGATTTGGCCACTTGATTATTTATTGCATACGTCAATAGATAATCATTACAATATATGCTTAAACAGGTAGTTGATTCTCTGATGAAAAGTCTTTTCAGTATACTTTGTTCGTCTTTGTAATTATTATAACTACTACAACTTAGATATAATTAATGTTACATATGGTAGCTATTAAAAGTATATTACACTCTCACTGTATAATATATATGATAAAATTTGGAAACCAATGTATCAACCAAAGTAATTGTAACACAATAATTTATGGTTTTGATTGATGCAACATACCAAAATTTAATAGTCTCACTAGATTTTGATCCGCGCTTTTAAAGCACGGATTTGTTTTTTGATAAAAATGTTAGTTGATAAGTTTTTTAATTTTGATATACATATCAATGTTAAAAATAGATATTCAGTGTTTTCATATCAGATTCGGACCCGCGGCTGAACTGTAAATCATGTAATCCTTATATATCCAGTTCAAATTCAATGAAAATTTTATTAATTAAAATTCTGATAAGATCCGGTAAAAATCTAAACGATTATCATTAACATGTGAACTAATCTTGGTTGACCCATTAAAACTTATTAATATATATATATTATTAATTGTGCTTCTGCTTTAATAGTATTGATATTTTATAATAAAAAAATTCATCAACAATGTTATAATGTTTTATTAAATTGTAAGAATTATGTCTATTTAATACATTTTTACATTTAAATGAGCGTTTTTAAATCCGATCTGGATCCGCGGTCGAACCGCTAAACCGGTAATTCGATATGAAATCCAGTAATCCGACATGAAATCCGTTTTGGATTTAAGAAATTTCTTATTTAAAACCAATAAAACAGGTTAAACCCCCGCTAAATCTCGAGGTTAACTGGTTGAACCGATGGGTGACCTATATGTAAATCCAATTTGACTTGACTTGAATTGTAAATTTTAAAGTTAGTTTTAATGTTTGCATTATAGATTTAAATAATTATTAGTTTTAATATTATTGTATTTTTATTATATCTCGTTTAATTCCAACTTGTTAAAAAAATTGAACCTCGACTTAGTTATTTCATAATTAGATTAACATTCGGAAACCTTTAAGAAAGTACACAGTAACAAAATCACATAAGATATCATAGCAATACGAATAATATATAAAGATATAATCATATAAACCAAATCATGGTGTATAAAATTAATGGTCGTTAACAAATGTTTATTTGTTTTTTTTTTGTGAAATTTGTTAAGAGAGCATTTCTTAATTTTATATTGAATATACCTTTTTGATTTTTGAGAAGCATAGGTGGTGTTTGTTATTGTGCAAGAAGACTTCTGTATCCATCGAATATTCTTTTCTGATTGTTTGGAATTTTACCATAAAAATTGATTTACAGATTTCAGAATCAATAATTGTGATATAAGTACTACCATATAAATAGGCTAGATATTAGGGTTTTTAATATTAAAATTAATTACGTTAGGCTTAAGTATAGGATATATTTGATTTAGTGGAATTAATTATAGCGTATAGTAATTTTTAAATATTTTACCTAGAAGCAAGTTGGATCCAATTTTGTGCTTCTGTTTTAATAATATTGATATTTTGCAAACCAAACTATAAAAGCTACATATAAACATAGATAATACTCTATAACTACACTGTAGATGTTTCTCCTTTCTCAAGTCTTCTCGCTTGCTCAGGCATTGAGA
The DNA here is from genome assembly GCA_905132885.1 of Moricandia moricandioides. Taxonomy (NCBI): domain Eukaryota; kingdom Viridiplantae; phylum Streptophyta; class Magnoliopsida; order Brassicales; family Brassicaceae; genus Moricandia; species Moricandia moricandioides. Next base: position 65,928 of record CAJHQQ010001642.1, read on the forward strand.
ACCTATAAACAACAATTTCATTTGAAATTAGATTATCATGATTGTCAAATTGTTTATTAATATAAGCCAATAATAACACAAGTTAGCGTTTTCATATCATAGAAATTGTCGACTTCAGTGATGGGAGGATTAAAAAGGAAACGCGAGGCATAACCCACATCTTGTATGAAAATTTCACCTATATCGTATTTAATTAAATATTTAGATTATTAAGGGAATGTATGATCATAAAATGCAGTCATAATTACCTGAGTTATAGTTACTTTCCAATCGGTCAAGACAAATAAAATATTCTTTACAGAAGAAGAGGTCCAACTTTTATAAAATTCTTGAGCTAATATCCCAAAAACTATTTCATTTAACACCAAACCACTATAATTAATTTTGTATTAAAGCTAAATAACATAATTTGAACTATAAATTGAATATCTTACTTGTATTCCATTATAGTGAATTTAAGATAATGTTTTGGGCCAAAACCGTCAAGAGGATAAACTTCATATTCATATGGTTGAGGTTCACCAACGAAATGAAGATGACCTAGCAAATCTGCAATAACATTTTAAATCAATTCAAAAGAAATATCCAATTTGATGTACTCTAAAATTGAGAAACATGTATAATAGATTACCTACAAAGCAGATTTATCAAATTTTCCATTAATAACATCGTCAAACGATGTCAAGTTCATCAAATGATTTTTGGAGTATGGATAAGTGTTTTCGACACTGGTCTTGCCGGTTATAACAATATGAGCTGTTGTCTTTCTCAACCTAAAATTTGAGACATTCCACTGATCATTTTTAACAATAGAACTTAAAAATTCAACTCATTTTGATTCTTCTAAAACCCTCTAAAAGTAAGGAAAGTAAAGATTAGAGAGGATGCAACAATTTTGTAACCCTAGAAATTAAAAAAGAATATTAGTTTTTATAAATGATTCAGTAATGTATTTTTGACGCAACTAACCTTTTCATCGGATAGAAGGAACTTCATTCCTTTCTTAAGTTGCCAATCATCGGCATATCACCTTTTCAAAACCTTGACAATGATTCTCCAGTTGTTTCTTGATTGATGAAAATTGTTTAAGAACGTATATTGTTACATTAAGCTAAAGAGAGGACTAAAAAGGTTAGAAGATAATAGAGTAGAAAAGAAATGTATGCAAACCCATTGCGTCAAAAGCATCTATATATTGCTATGGGTATTCGTACCCTTTCAGTAAATGACGGAAAGTGGTAACTTTGCATTAGTTACGATCCACATAAAAACAAACAATAATTGTTTAGAATTCAAAAGATATTCTTCACTACAAGTTGTAAATCACTTAAACCAGTTTATAATTATACTGTGGTAATCCAATAGATTTTGAATTTTACAAAAACATAATAATTTATTATGAAAAATAAAATATAAAATTGTAAAAATCAAACATGCAGGGGTACATGAATAACAACCAAGTTTTCATATAGACGAATGTAAGAGTAACCTCGTCAAATGTAAACATCAATATTAAAATAATTTTAAAATTTCTCAGGTTATACTATAACAACTCAACATAAGACTTAGCTAACAAAACGAGATCTGATATTTTTTTATATCATAAGAACCGCATTCCATATTTTACTCCAAAATGGAGTGTAAAATGGAATAATGAAAAAAATCAAAGGTTTACTCTATAAATAGAGCAATTATATTGTGACAGCCTGTCCCGCGGACCCAGACTCACAGCCCTGCAGGGCACCGACCCTAACCCCTCCCCTGTGATACAACCTGCCCGAAATCACCCCTAGGCCTCGGCTCACAGGTAGGTTATTGATGCGCTTGGCGTTACTCGAACCCAAGACCTCACCCTTTAACAGCACTCCCACAGGACAAGCTGTCACCAATTGACCTGCAGTTCAATTGGTGACAGCTTCTATGTAGGAGTGTTGTTAAAGGGTGAGGTCTTGGGTTCGAGTAACGCCAAGCGCACCAATAACCCACCTGTGAGCCAAGGCCTAGGGTGAATTCGGGCAGGTTGTATCACAGGAGAGGGGTTAGGGTCGGTGCACTGCAGGGCCGGCTGATCCGCCCAGTTGTGGGGTAGGCCGTTATATAAAAGTCGACTTTTATATAACGGCCTACCCCACAACTGGGCGGATCAGCCGGCCCTGCAGTGCACCGACCCTAACCCCTTTCCTGTGATACAACCTGCCCGAATTCACCCTAGGCCTCGGCTCACAGGTGGGTTATTGGTGCGCTTGGCGTTACTCGAACCCAAGACCTCACCCTTTAACAACACTCCTACAAAGAAGCTGTTACCAATTGATCTGCAGGACAATTGGTGACAGCTTGTCCTGTGGGAGTGCTGTTAAAGGGTGAGGTCTTGGGTTCGAGTAACGCCAAGCGCACCAATAACCTACCTGTGAGCCGAGGCCTAGGGGTGATTTCGGGCAGGTTGTATCACAGGGGAGGGGTTAGGGTCGGTGCCCTGCAGGGCTGTGAGTCTGGGTCCGCGGGACAGGCTGTCACAAAAAAAGTCGACTTTTATATAAACCGGATATAGGGTGAATTCAGGCAGGTTGTATCACAGGGGAGGGGTTAGGGTCGGTGCACTGCAGGGCCGGCTGATCCGCCCAGTTGTGGGGTAGGCCGTTATATAAAAGTCGACTTTTTTGTGACAGCCCTCCCCGTGGGACCCAGCTGGCGCTGCAGCGCATCGACCCTAACCCCTCCCCTGTGATACAACCTGCCCGAAATCACCCATAGGCCTCGGCTCACAGGTGGGTTATTGGTGCGCTTGGCGTTACTCGAACCCAAGACCTCACCCTTTAACAACACTCCCACAGAGAAGCTGTCACCAATTGACCTGCAGCTTATAACGCCCCGACCGCCCACGGCTAATGGGCCACCCACGCCCGCTCTCTCGGCCCGTGGGCCCCATCCCATCCGAAGATCCGCCAAGTTGCTCACAGGACAATTGGTGACAGCTTCTCTGTAGGAGTGCTGTTAAAGGGTGAGGTCTTGGGTTCGAGTAACGCCAAGCGCACCAATAACCCACCTGTGAGCCAAGGCCTAGGGTGAATTCGGGCAGGTTGTATCACAGGAGAGGGGTTAGGGTCGGTGCACTGCAGGTATATAACGGCCTACCCCACAACTGGGCGGATCAGCCGGCCCTGCAGTGCACCGACCCTAACCCCTTTCCTGTGATACAACCTGCCCGAATTCACCCTAGGCCTCGGCTCACAGGTGGGTTATTGGTGCGCTTGGCGTTACTCGAACCCAAGACCTCACCCTTTAACAACACTCCTACAAAGAAGCTGTTACCAATTGATCTGCAGGACAATTGGTGACAGCTTGTCCTGTGGGAGTGCTGTTAAAGGGTGAGGTCTTGGGTTCGAGTAACGCCAAGCGCACCAATAACCTACCTGTGAGCCGAGGCCTAGGGTGAATTCGGGCAGGTTGTATCACAGGGGAGGGGTTAGGGTCGGTGCACTGCAGGGCCGGCTGATCCGCCCAGTTGTGGGGTAGGCCGTTATATAAAAGTCGACTTTTTTGTGACAGCCTGTCCCGCGGACCCAGACTCACAGCCCTGCAGGGCACCGACCCTAATCCCTCCCCTGTGATACAACCTGCCCGAAATCACCCCTAGGCCTCGGCTCACAGGTAGGTTATTGATGCGCTTGGCGTTACTCGAACCCAAGACCTCACCCTTTAACAGCACTCCCACAGGACAAGCTGTCACCAATTGATCTGCACTTCAATTGGTGACAGCTTCTATGTAGGAGTGTTGTTAAAGGGTGAGGTCTTGGGTTCGAGTAACGCCAAGCGCACCAATAACCCACCTGTGAGCCAAGGCCTAGGGTGAATTCGGGCAGGTTGTATCACAGGAGAGGGGTTAGGGTCGGTGCACTGCAGGGCCGGCTGATCCGCCCAGTTGTGGGGTAGGCCGTTATATATATTTTTTTCATCAATCCTTTTCACTCCATTTTGGAGTAAAATATAGAGTGTGTTGGGGATGCCCTAAAACAAAAATGTCTCAAGAAGAATATAAAACAGAGAATTTATGAAAGTTTACGGTTTAAAAATAACATTGTTTTCTTGTTGGTCTAAATAATTTTTGATATGATTGATGTTATTGATTCGCTTCTGTTCAGTCAATATCATACTATAATTTCAAATAAAAAATAAATAAGAGAATTATTATTAGATAATCAAATCTTAACTGCCAATAAAAAGAAATAGCAACAAACTGGAACTGCATAATAGAAATTTAAAATTATTAAACATCGTAATGTTTTCCACATTTGTGATAAATCTCTTTCGAGTTCTTATCAGTAGCACCTATTTTTTTTTTTTGAACTTTGTGTTTGTGTTGGTTTTTAAATTCCCATGTGGAACACACTTTGTTTTCCATGTGGTTATTGTTAGATCTTCCAACTTTATCTTGCTGATTATATAATTTAAGGACGCTGACCTACCTAAAATGTGCCTCAAATTAGTTTTGAAATTCACCCAACTCGCAGGAAGCTTCTCGATCAAACAATTTACAATAAAGGTATTGCAAAGATAAATACTCTTCGAAGGTAAATCATATCAGATTGAGTGAAATTTCTCAATTAGTTGAACAATAGGTTTAGAGTCCATAATTTGAAAGAGTAAGAATTTAGAAGTGACAAAATGTTGACGCCTCATCACATCTGCTTTGTGATTTTTCTCCAAAGATAACCATAACACCTTAGATTTTTTTTTCTGAGAATACAATGCATAAAAGGGGTCGATTAGTCGGCCTAATATCACTCAATTATAAATATAATCACCATGGATCTATACCTCTTCACTTACAAGTATGACGACATCTGTGTTACCAACAAGATTAACATGGTTATCCTCAGAAAGGTACTTAGCTAACTTCAAATGGGATAAATAAAGCTGCATCTTATTGCTAAATACGGAAATTCTTTCCGTCAAATTTGTCGGATATTTTTGCATCTGAAATATTACGCAACTCATAGTTCATTGCCTTCTCAATTGTCTGGCCTTCGAAGTTGTTATGGTTCATATGCAAGAGCAATATTTCAAACAAATAGTAGGATATTATAGAAACACAAGCGAATAAACAAATGAATGACAACGTTTCAAAAAAATTCAGTAACATAGAGCAAAAATAGTATACCAACAAACGTTTAACGACTGATTCGATTCATGAAGAGATATTGATTTAATATATTGGGAAATTATCAGAGGTAAAGTCTTCTATTGGAAGATACAATTATAAGAGGTTCGACATATTTTAACAAAGTGTATATGACAAAAAATGGGTATATCCAAGATATTGTATGATTCAATATTTAGTGTAATATTTGCATTCCTTAAGTGTGAGAGAATATAGGTCGTTTAGAAAATCAATTTTTATTGGTGGTTACAGAAATAATATCACTGTTTTAGGAAACTACGTTTATAGGTTGGGAAAAATTTTAAATTCATATAGAAAGTAAATATTCCCTTTTACACTGGGCCTCATTTTTATAGATAAGAAATTATTTCAAAAATATATTATGATTCCCAATCATATAGTTTAATTTTAGCGTTTAATGTAATTTTCAAAATCAAATTTTATTGGCGGTTACAGAAACAATATCAATTTTTTTAAGAAACTAATTTTACAGGTTCGGAAAGCTTAAATTCATATAGAAAGTAAATATTCTCAATTATATATAAAGTTAATATTCCTTTTTACAGTGGGCATCATTTTAAGAAATAAAATTAAATATTGTGAATATATATTATGATTCCCAATCATATAGTTTAATTTTAGAGTTTAATGTAGTTTTCGAAATCCAATTATATTGGCAGTTACAGAAGAAATGTAGTTTTCCAAATCAATTTTTATTGACTGTTACAGAAACAATAACAATTTTTTTAGGAAACTACTTTTATAGATTGAAAAAAAAAATTGAATTCATATAGAAAGTCTTTAGTCTTTCTTAAAGTTGGCATCATTTTTATAAATAAGAAATTATTTCCAAAACTACATTAAACACTAAAACTAAACTATATGAGTATACTGTTTGTTAGATCAAAAAAGCAATTTTTAGTAGTGGGTAAAGAAATATTAGCAATTTTAATAGGAAACTACTTTTACTTAGGGGTGGGCATATCGGTTTAGTTTCGGGTTTGGTTTGGATTTAGTTTGGTTTAGCTAATTTGGGTTTTACAAAACTATACCTAATCAAAACTAAAGTAGCTTTGGTTGGGGTTTGGTTTAGTTTAGTTCGGTCAATGTATTATGGTTCGGTTTGGTTCAGTTCGGTGCAGTTCGGTTTGGTTATAAAATATGTTGGTATTTTTTTGATTATAAAAATAATTAACGTACTAAAAGACTATTTGCATCTATCTTCGATCTTTATTGATCCTAGAAGAATTTATGTTCGATAATCTTACCTTTAGACAACAGAAATCAGAGAATTTTTGAGACAAAACGGCGAGAAGACTTTAGATGATTAATAGTTTTTATGTTTTGTTTTTGGTACAATCTTTAGGAATTACATATTAGGATTATAGCTAGAGAATATATTAGAGTATTATTTGTATCAGAACTTGAAAAACATAGAAGTTAAGAAAAAAACAGAACCTCAAATAAAAAAATCACAATATGCTAATATACATATATGTCTATAATTTATTAATAGATAAAAAAATATTGGATTATCGGCTTGGTTTGGTTTAAAATCAAACCAAACCATTCGGGTTAAATAAATCATGAACCAATTGGTTATGTCAAGAACACGATTTGGTTTGGTTCAGTTTAACTTCAATTGGGTTGGGTCGATTCAGTTTGGTTTGGGTTTTTTGTCAACCCCTACTTACTGGTTGATTACATATTTCGTATGTGTGAGAATGGTATCAAAGTTTAAGTGGATAACTCAATCAAAACCAAAACATCATAGTATACCTTACACTGAAATAATACTTAAACTTAATAAACTGAACGTGTAGCATTGTCATACTTTGAGTTGAGAAACATTTTACACAAATAATACTAAGATCAACGGAGATTGAAAGTTGATGGTTATGTAGGAACGTTTATAAGTACAGGTAATAAAAAACACAAAATATTTGACAAATAACTTTTTATGAAAGATAAAAATAAGAGTTGGAAGAATATTTCTGGAATAATAATGAAAATAATAAGTTGTCACATATGAAATCCTAGTATACTATTTGTAGAGATGTAAAACTCTTATACTTTTGCAATTTTCAGGTAAGTTATCAAAACGAACGTGATATGTTTCTCCATAAATTTTGAAAACATATGGACCACGAACTTTCTTGCTCACATCTTGAATCATTTTCTTCTTACTCCTTTGGTAAATATTTACTTGATGATCAATTAGCTTAATATTTGCTTGCTCCTCATAATATTTTATATTCTTCTGCATCAGATAACAAAGATATTAATTTACAATTTTCTTATACAAATTTAAAATAACAAATTAGGTAATAAATATGTAAAATACGACAATCGATAGAACGGTGATAGATCAATATTAAGAAAATACAATAGAAGGCCAGAGTACTAACTTCATTATCCATTACATTCTCACTTGTTTCGTATTCACCGTAATCAAGCTTTATCTGCGTTAGTAAGGAATCATTAGTGCAGGAATGATATAATACACAATACTCAAGGGAATTAGAAAAATATTAGAGGAAAATATAGTAGTTGGTATTCAGAGTATTCAAGATTCATCTATATGAGATATTCGAGCAAATTAGTTGATATGTGTAGCATTCAATATAGATCAAGCATATCAATATTAAACATATACATATAAAAAATCGATAGAATAATATGATAGATCAATATTAAAGAAAATATATTTGACAACTAGATAACTCAATTTATTATCCATTGTCTTCTCACTTGTTTGGTATTCAACGTAGTGAAGATTCATCTGCATTAGATATGAATGAGGAGCATAAAAACAAAGCTTTGTTAGGAAGGAATCTCGATTAAATATATAGAAATATCACTATACAAATGCATATATAGAAGGCAACTGAATAATTTTACTCAGTTAGGAAGGTCACTTGATTCATTATATAGTAAAATATTTAGAAGGTGAAACTTCCTCGAGAAGAGTCAATTAATAATTTAAAATTAAATTTAACAAAATTGAAACATATTATAGGAATATTCATGTATAACATTCATTATTTTCTGTATTCGCTTTTTGAAAAGATTTAATCGGATGATTTTTGGAAAAAGTATCAAAACATAATTTCAAATAATATGTGGTTATCAGTCAACCAAATACCATAATTATAAATGTCTAAACGACATAATATACATCTCGCATGGAACATCACATCATATACATTAATTATTAAAACCTAACCATATGGAATACAAAACCCTAAACAACATAAAATGTATATTGTTTACAAAAATAGACCCTAATCCATTTAAAGAAACATGTAAGTTTAAAAATGAAATCACATATTATGTAGTTTTGTGGAACAAACCATATAGTATGTAATTAAATCATATTGTCTAAAAGATTATGATTCGAGACCATTCAATAGTTAGAGACTAAACCGAGATTAGAGTATACCAACAAACCGAGTTTTAATAGGATAACCAAATAATATATTAAGAGAAACCATGTCAACATGTTTAGAGAAGATTAACGATTAATGCCATGTCATCATTGAGAATTACGTGAGTCAACATTTAGAATTAGTGAGTCAATCAAATTATAACGTGTTCTCAAATAATAGTGTGATATAATTTTTATGTATAATAATGTAACATATATAAATATTTTCAAATTATAAAAATTAAAATAATTTTAATAGAAAGACGATAACTTTATAATTTTGAAATTATTTTAAAACATTTAAACTAATAGTTATAATCATATAAACACATAAAATCAATAAAAATTAATATAAATAATAATATTAATAGTTTTGATTTTTTTATAATGAATACTTAAAAACTGTTTAGAAATCCGTATAAACAACATAATATTATAAACGCTATTATACGCGTAAATCATGTAGCTCTCCATAAAAAATATCGTATAACATGAAACATATAGTCAACTACTTTATAATTCCTAAGATGAAGTGTAGCTCGTATTTTAGAACACTGGTTGAAAGTAATTGGGGTTGATTGGGTCATAGACAATAATTAGGTTCAAATTTGAATAGGTCATAGACAATAATTGGGCTAGCGAGTCACGGCCGGTCGAACCGGTCCGACCGTGACTCGCTAAAGAAGCCGAGTCCGGTTTGATTTAAAACTCGGATTTAAGAAAAACAGATAAAACCGGTAAAACCAATGACCCGGGTCAACTTTAAAACCCGGTTCTAAAAAAATAACATATAAATAATATATTTTCAATTTTATTAAAACTTAATATTTCATGTATTATTCTTATTTTTTCATATTCATAAAATCTGAAACTTTAGTTGTATAAATAAATAAATACGATAATTTAAACAATCAATCGTTTGATTTTTATCAATTTCAGTTTTACATAGTATTCACTTGTTTGTTGTATATATAATTAGAGTTATGATTATTGTTCATTTTTCTAGTTAATAAAGAGAAAAGAAAATATATTATATGTAGAATTATTTTTAAACCTATATAATGTAAGTATATGATTATATTTATTAAAGTTTTTTAAAATAGAAAACCCGGTTCGACCGGTTGAACCGGTCCAACCAGTCAACCAGTAGGTATACCGAGTCAGTGTCCGGTCCGGTTTTCAAAACATTGGGTTTAAGTATCATAACAAACCATTGCATGTCAAAATTAAATATATGTAAAAAGTAGAAGAATGATTTCTTAAACTAACCCGGTTGGATTCGGGTAATTAGTATAAGCTGGGTCGAATTTGGTAATACAAAATATATGGGGTTAATTTGGCGTAGCAATATATCAATTTATAAACTATTCAAGTAAGAATGAAATATAGGTAAAAGTATAGGGATGGTTTATGAAAACAATCTGTTATCCTGGTTTTAATTTCAACCAAAAACCTATGGATCAAAAGGTAGAAGAAGACAAAACACGAAGAGAGGATCGTTCCGGAAAAGAAATCATTTTGCACTTTTTCGACCAAACTGACAGAACCTTCCATTCAATGAATTAGTCAACAGATTCTCTCATACCGGAAAATTTTCCCATTGAAATTTTCTCCCAGCTTCTGGATTTTCTCAGGCCTCTTATCTCAAAAGGTGCTCTTCGATTCCTCTGTTTTCTCTGATAAAAATCGTATTTGATGATCAAGAGGATCGGTTCCGTAAAACCCTTTTGTTCTGAAGCTAATTGATCAGCTTATAATCCCATATCGGATTGATTCTGATGATCGAATATAAAAAAATTATGAATCTTTACCCTCAAATAACGGCAGAGTTCACATTATTTTTTTTTGTTACATGTATTGTTTGTGATATGTATCAGCTGATCCAATTGATTTCGATTTTTTAAAATCTGTTTCTCTTACAGGACAAAAGTTGTTGCACAAAGAGAGAGGAGAGGTTCAGGTTTTTGTGGGAAGCAGAGACATCTTCTGTTGAATTAGCTTCCTCTCTCATTATAACTTTGCTTCTGTTTGCTTAATAACATGGGAGCTCTCTGTTGTTGCTTCCAAGTTGATCTCTTTGAGAGTTATGCGAATCCAACCACTTCCATGTCTAGGAACTGTCCCTGCATTAACTGCTTCCTTCAGAGTCTCATGGGTTTGGTAAGTTCTGAATGTTTTTTACTTATTGGTTATCAAATGAAAGTTTTCTTATTGCTGTATGTACCTGTTTTGCAGTATGCATCGATATTTAACAGAGGTGGAATGCATCCAATACCTTCAACTGTTGAGGCTTCCTCAGTGATGAATTCCACAACTTCCCTTGATGACTCATCTCTCTCTGATGTCTATCATTCTCCTCCGAGGCCGTTGCCTTATGATGCTGATCCTAGGTACTTCCGGTTTGCTAAGGGCTCAAGCCATTCAGGTGAGGAAGCAGAGCCGTTAAGAGGTGATACTGAGATGAGCTCTGAAGCTTTAGGTGGTGGAGCCAAAAGGAACAAGTCTGGTTACGAAGATGGTTCAAAAGAAGCTTATTCAAAAGGTTCACCCACCAATGAAAAGTCGAAGATAGAGCTTTCTTACGCAGATTCGGATGATGAGGATATCTGTCCAACCTGCCTTGATGGTACATTAGTTTCTTTGAATTCACTCTATATGTTTCTCTTTATACTTTATTACCTCGTGAGAAAGAGTATATAGAGATGCATTCCTGGGTAATGAGGTTACTAGTAGTCTTAGTTAGAATAGCTTTTGTAAAATTATGTAGGATGAAACTGTGTCGATACTCTCAAGAGGCCATATAAGAACGTTTTGCGACCTCTAGTCAGAAATGAAGTAGAAAATTAGGTTTCTTGTGATGTCCTGTAATTGAACTTGAAGTAGATGTTGAGAGTATTTTGAGGTAATATTTGGTTATCGCTAGTCTTCTGTTTCATGATGTGCAGATTACACTCCAGAGAATCCAAAGATAATCACCAAATGCTGTCACCATTTTCACCTTAGCTGTATTTATGAATGGATGGAGAGAAGTGAAACCTGCCCCGTCTGTGGAAAGGTATCTTGTTGCTTTCTAAAATGTTTCAAAACTCGAGGTTTGGTCGAATGTAACATCAATTTTATAGTATATACGTTTCCTTACCCAGTTTACAATCTAATTATTGTAGGTGATGACATTTGATGAGACTGGCTAAGAGAATAAAAAGAGGCAGCGAGTCTTTGCATGATAAAATAATACAGAGAAATCCCTTGTACATATAAATCTTCTGTGAAATTGTGAATATCCAGATGCCTTTTACAGTAAATATGAGAAAGTGTGATTCTCTTCATTTTATATACATTTTATCTTCAATAAGATTATTGGTACGAGAAACAGTTTGAATCGTTGAATAATTGTTTACCTAGAACATGATATAGATAGACCCTATTTTCAGAAATGATCTTTTGCATTTCATCATTTCTAAGATCAGACCAAGAAGAAGAAGAAGAATGTTGTCTAAGATTGACTTTCTGAGTCATTAGCCAAACCATCAATGATCAAATCGGTAATGAATATTAACATCAAGCTCTTGAAACTTCAACATCTAAGTTCAATGTTTTGTGTCTTTAATTGGATGCCGCTTCAAACGCACTCTCGAAGGTCTAATAAGGCGGTTGTGCACCACTCAGTTTCACCTTCCCGTTGGTCTAAGCAACAAGATTCACTCAACAATAACATAACGCTATCACATTGGAGGTCTTTTAAAATATTTATCTTTTAAGAAAATGGGTCTTAAAAATTTGAAAAATCTATGCGAAAGTTTCTCATTTAAAATAATTTATATGGATTTCTCAAACTTTTGAAAAACTTTTCTTTTAAAAAATTGTTTGGGATAACTAATTTAGAAATTCATTCGTCCTACTTAAAAGAAACGCCGACCTTCTTCTCATGCTTACAGTATTTTTAACCTCTGGGTCGTGTTTTTCTCCTATCTCCTAATAAAATTGAAATTTATACCAAAAGGAGATATTTTCATATTTCTAAATATGGAATGATCTAACCTTGATTTCAATAACAACGACCTATAAAAGAGACTCCAAACTCTAAAAGAGGGGTATTGACTATTTTACACATCTACTATAGAGACAAGAAACAAGAACTAGGGTTTCTGAACATATATGTTGTATTCCTACTCTATTGATTATAAAAAAGATTTGATCTACTCTTCTTGCTTTACTGCACAACTTCTTATTTTCATAGTATCACGAAAAACCCTACATTAGTTTACCATAACAGTTTAGCACCAGAAGCAAGGGGATAACCAGAACTACGTGACGATGACCGGAAGTTAACATGCACAGCCCTTGGCCACCACGGCTGACATCAACTTACGAGCTCGGCTCAAATAATTTTTGAGGAAATTCCCGCGATGAATTCCGCCCGGGAAGTAAAAAATCCCATGGATAATGCATAGTCATCTCAGAGATCCAAACCTTGAAAGAGAGGATGGAAGAATATTCCAAGAAATTGGAGCAGCGTACAAAATCTATCATAGTTAGAAGCCGAGAACTTTGTTCTCATAGAGGAAACTTAGCCCTCAACACTACGGGAAACAAAAAAATACAAATTTTGGACACACATTCGACTCATGCATCTCGTGGACATTTTGGTTGGAGTAGAGAACAAAACTCGACGTGCTCCACCACTGAATGGAGAACCGACTGAAGGAACCGTGTCGAGTATAAAATATGTTAACTCGACTGAAGACAACGATGAATCCAAAAGATTTACAAACATTAAGATGCAGGAAGCCGACACGATCAAGAAATCAGCAGAGACAACTTACTTGGAAGAAATATTCTCCAAGAAATTTGAAGCACTCTAGTCACTTATGGAGAGCTTTCCCGGTGTCGCTCCTCCAATCATGAGAAGTGCTTCTGATTCCTATGCAGACACTTCTTTAGTGGATGATATTACCCTGATCGAGATGACGAGGAAGTTCTCCTTCCCGATTATGAAAATGTACAACAAGACCACTGATCCAGACAATCATGTGGGTCAATACAAGAAACACATGCTTACTATAGCTATTGGGGAAGAACTCCGCGAAGCTACCCTGTGAAAGGGGCTCGACTCTGACTGGAACCAACCTGCAATGGTACATTAACTTGCCCAACATATCGATAAATTTCTTCGCAGCTACAACTGGCCAGTTCGTAGAAAAATTTGCAAGCAACATGAACCTAGAAAAGATGACCGATGATTTGTACGAGATCCTTCAACACCGAGATGAAACTCTTTGTAGATACATAGCACGCGTCAACCAAGAAAAGGTATTCATCTTAGAATGTAACACTTAGCAACCATATTTGCCTTTACTGCTGCCTAACAATGTTCTTTACAAGGAGCTAACTAAGTATTAGTGCAGAACCATGGAGAATGTACTGTCCCGAGCATAGGCGTAAGTAAAATGGGAGGAAGATTCAGCATGACATTCCAAGAATTCCCAAAAGTAGGAATCTTGAGTTATAAGAAATGAGAAAAGCGATAAGGACGATAAAACCTATCGAAAGTCAGGGAAATAACCAGGAGGAAAGAATCGTGGTAGATATCACAATTGACCAATAGACAAAACTGAAGGAATGACAGTGTCTACGTGACCAAACATCTCTTATCTCTCCTTCTCAAATCCGGAACTGGTCAATTTTCTGAGGCAGATGAGCCCCAAGGTGATATGCTCAAATTACCCCAAGAGGAATTCTCTCGAATAAGAAATTGATGTAGTACTTGGGGATCAAATCCACATGGACTTTAAGATTTCACAATAGACTTTCGTTTTAAAATCAAGCTAAACAATGGAGAATGAAATGCAGTAAATAATAATTAAAATGAGCATGTTGTAAGTTATAAGAGATGGGAGGCATTATACTCAGGGAAACTCACATATATTTCAAAATTGCAGACATGATAGATTGTCAGAGGTTTAATTAAGATTTGTTCTTGAACTTAAACTCAAAACAACAGTCAATCAACTCTCGTTGCAGAAATTATCTAATGTCTAAATCATAGATTTCCAATTGTCGTTCAAATTCAATTATTTCAGACAAGCAATAAACTCAACTTTAATTAGTTCACTAAGTCCTTCAGCCAACTCTCACCGCGAAAGCTCATTTAAGTTCAGTTTCAGAAATAGATTACATTCTTGTGTCTCACAATTATCCTAAGATCTAGATTTAAGGTGATTAAATGAGAAACTAGCGTTATAAATAACTTAGATGAATAACTATTGAATTACCCTAAAAATCTTCTCAACTCTAACATTTCATCCAATAACCTTTGAAGAATCCTAAATCTAACAAGAGAACTTCTCAAACATATTCATGGAAACATAATTGATATGCTCAAATTAACTTTGAATTACCTCTCTCAAATAAGAGGATCGGTGTAGTACTTAAGGATCGTATCGACAGAGACTTAATATTTCACTCAACAGACTTATGGTTATCTGACATGGTGTATTTATTGTTCTAGCATGGTATGTATATCCTAAACAATTAACTATCAAATTAACCCTAATCTTAACATGCAAATATAACTCTTGCCAAGAGAGATCAAGTGGAATACTTAGGGATCAAATCCATAGAGAGCAATGACACAAAATAGATTTCTTATTTCTAAAGACTAAGCTAGGTGGATATCAGTAGCAATTAATCAGTTTATGGAAATATTTTTTATCAAGAAGTATATATGAAAATTGGAAATATTATAATAATGCAGATATGGAAATATATTATTAAACTAACTAAACTCAAATGTAAATATGCTATACCTAGGGTTTCAGGCTTAATGGATTATATGAAATAGGAAACACAAAAATGTAAATACTCTAGAACTCAAATATTAACTGTTATGATCCTTTTAACTCTAAATCTTGTATGCGAGTAAATCAAAAGGAAGTTTGAACGAGATATGATATGTTCACCAAGCTAATTAGAACAACTCTCGCATGCGCCTAACAACCTAGTTCAATAGAGTATATTCTGGCACATAACCTACTCTCGTAGTTGTACATGTCCTACTTTCGAGATCCTAGTTAGTTACTCTAGAATGCAAGCATTAAGAAAAACTCAATTGATGGATATTAACTTAACCTAGCAATCCTACTTTTAGGCTAATCCATGATTGCCATCATTCAACTCTAAATTTAGTTGATAACTACTCAGACATAATTAAAGTAAGAACAATAGTCTGAATATAATGCATAGATAAAATATTGGGATTCCAATACAAATCTCCCTAAGGAGTTATGAATCTTCTTTTCTAGAAACTTTAAAACTATAATAGAAGACAAAAATCTCCTTTCTTAACTCTTTCCAACTCTCCACACCTATATACACAGCCTATATACACATAATATACCCTAAATAGAGCCTATAACATAGCCTAAAACTAGTAATAAATAGGCTATATCATTATCAAATTAAGCTAGGTAGTAAATAATGTATTGCAGTAAACAACATAAAGTAAATCGGTTTGTAAAGTATCATGTAAAGTGCTAGATTCAGGGATTTGTCAGACAATGGATTCAAAACAACAATCAACGGTGCCAAGAGTTTATTAGGTTCAATTTCAGAACTCGACTTCAACCAATAAGTTGTCCAATTCTCAATGCGATAAACTATTAGATGCCTAACTCTAATAAAATACCAACTCTCACTGCGTATTCGATCAATCAAACAAACAATAAACCATATTTGATATTGTTCAAAGAAAATCCTAGACCAACTCTCATTGTGAGTGGATATCTAGTTCAACATGAATTTTTCAGGTAATTAGTCACACTCTCACGCTATTCCAACTATCCTATGATCTAGCTTCTAGGTAATTTGTCAGACTCTCGCGCTATTCCAATTAATCAAGAAACTAGTGTGATAAACAATCATGGTGGAGAAATCTATAAAGAACCCGATCAATCAATGATTATCAATTTCACATTAAGCTCTTGGAATCCCTAAATCAAACAAGATAACTACTCAGACATGAAAGCTGAAACACAAATCATAGACTGCATATAAATCATATATTAAAAGAAAGGAGTCCCAGATCAACTAGGAAGGAGTTCTAATCAATTTCTCCAAACCTAAAAGAAAGCGTATTGTCACGCCCCATCGGGATCGGAACCGGGCCGAGCCGAGAAGGTCCCAGGAAACTTAATATTTACTTAAGTGCTAAGCTTTGTAAAATATCTAAGTAAGGATAATGTAAAATAATGTGGGCTATCTTAAGGGCTAAGAAACTTAAGGGGGAAGTACTTCAGGGTGAAGTTACTTCATAGGAAGGTAATGATCTCATCCGTTAGATCGGTTTGATCTCAGCCATTCGTTAAGGAGGTGAATGTGTATAAAAGGGGGTAAGGCCTCATTGTAAAATTCATTCAGAAAACTCAATAAGAAAACACTTCCTAAAAGCTCTAAGTCCTCTATTAAAACGTCCCACTCTCTCTCTAAGTACTGATCGGTTTGTCCGAAAGGCTGACTTAGCAAATCACACGGGTGAAAGGTGATAAGGCCGCACGTCCTGATTGCTGTGAAGAAATCAGTCCGTGACAGTTGGTATCAGAGATAAGTTGCAATCCATACAAGGGGAGACTCTGTCCGATAGAAATGGCGAAAGGAGGTAAAGATAAGGAGGTCAGTTCGACATCCGGTGTGGAGGAACGTGGAAGGGAGGCTACGTCCACACGTGCTGGAACCCAACGGGAGAAGAGTGTTTCCCGTGAGGCCTTGGGTGTGGCCGTGGGTGAAATTGGTGAGAAGCTCGAGAGGGTCGAGCATACCGTCACTGAGCTGGAGGGTGTAGTGTTCGGTGGGCTTGAGGAAGTCAAGCAAAATGCTACCGACTTAGACTCTCGGTTCATTCGACTCGAGGAGTTGGTGACGGGATCCATTCAGTCTGTGCGTGATGACATCGAGGGGATGAAGGCACGCTTTACTGTGATGGAGGAGGACATCACGCTGGTCAAGAGGGCAAGCGTGAATGCCTGGGCCGTTGGAGGAACCAGTGCGGGTCGGGTCGACTTTCCACGACTGAACCGGTTCAACGGTGTGAGGGATGCCAAGGAGGTGGAGAATTTCCTTTGGCAGATGGAACAATACTTCGACAATCTCAACCTGGTGGATGAGAATGCCAAAGTAAAGGCCGCAACGTCTTATCTAACGGACACGGCCATGCTGTGGTGGTGAAGGAAGCACTCGGAGATCGAGCAAGGAACGTGTCGGATCAATACTTGGGAAGATTTCAAGAGGGAGTTGAAACGGCAGTTCTATCCCGAGAATGTTGTCTATGAGGCCCGTAAGAAGTTGAGGGAACTTCGACAGCGTGGTTCGATCCGAGACTATGTGAAGGAGTTCACAACGCTCATGCTTCAGATTCCGAGCATGAAAGCCGAGGATCTCGTGTTTTACTTCACCGACGGACTGAAATCTTGGGCCAAACAAGAGTTGCAGCGTAGGGGTGTCCAGACCGTCGATGAGGCAATAGCGGTGGCCGAATCTTTGACAGACTTACCTCGGGTCCGTCTGAGTCCTTCAAAAGGAAGGAGCAGGTCGTGGCCAAAGGTGGGGGAGCAAGACGGGATACGACCCGGCCATCCAACCCAAGGGGCTTTGAGAGGGGTGCTCGGCGGGAGGATTTTGAGGCAAGGAAGAAGTCCTTCGTTCCTAAGGGAGGATGCTTTGTGTGCAAGGGGCAACATGCGATGAAGGATTGCCCGAAGATGGGATCTTTGTCCGCAATTATGGAGAATCGGGAGACCGAGACTCCGGAGGAGGGACCAAGTAAGATGGGGTCGTTGCAGCTACTCAACACCCTATAGGCTAACCCGGTGGTGAAGCCAACGAGCAAGGGGCTCATGTACGTTGAAGCTTGGATCAACGACAAACCGACCCGAGTGATGGTGGACACGGGAGCCACTCATAAGTTCATGGCAATTGATGAGGCCATGAGACTCGGTGTTAAGTGGTCCAAGAAGGATGGATGGATGGATGAAGACGGTGAATGCTAAGGCTCAACCCGTCAACGGGATAGCCCAAAGGGTCGAGATGCGGCTGGGCAGTTGGAGCGGACCAGTGGACTTCTCATTTATTACTATGAACGACTTCAAGGTAGTCTTGGGTATGGACTTCATGAGACAAGTCTCAGCCATACCCATGCCTGCATTGAGTTCGGTGTGCATACTTGAGAAAGGATCACCGTGCATGATCCCAGCCTTGGAAGAAAAGACGGATGACATGCGGCAATTGTCGGCGATGCAAATCACCAAGGGGGTGAAGAAGGGTGAACCCACGTTTTTGGCCATGATGAAGATGGAAGATGAACCTAAGAACGTGGAGTCCATCCCTCAAGTCATTGAGGCTGTCCTTGAAGAGAATAAGGACGTGATGCCCGCAAAGTTGCCTGAGGCGTTGCCACTGAGGAGGGCGGTGGACCATCAGATCGAGTTGGAGCCGGGAGCCAAACCACCATCCATGGTGCCTTACAGGATGGCTCCATCCGAGCTTGAGGAGTTACGGAAACAACTCGATGAGTTGTTAGGGACGGGGAAGCTGAGACCGTCCAAGGCACCTTATGGCGCACCAGTTCTATTCCAGAAGAAGCACGATGGGTCGTTGAGAATGTGCGTGGACTATCGGGCCCTTAATAAGGTGACAATCAAAAACCGTTATCCAATTCCGTTGATCGCGGATCTCTTCGATAGACTTGGTGGGGCAAAGGTCTATACGAAGATGGACTTACAGAAGAGATATTATCAAGTCCGGATTGCGGAAGGAGACGAACCAAAGACAACATGCAAAACGCGGTATGGGTCGTTCGAGTGGTTGGTGATGCCATTCGGTCTTACGAACGCCCCAGCCACATTTTGCACTCTGATGAACCAGATCCTACAGCCCTACTTGGATCGGTTCGTGGTGGCATACTTAGACGTTATTGTCATCTACAACAACTCAATGGAGGAGCATGTAGATCACCTACGAACAGTATTCCGGGTCCTTCGTGAGAACGAGCTGTTCGTGAAGCGGGAAAATGCACATTTGCCACCGAGGAAGTTCAGTTCCTAGGCCATATCATTGGGCATGGGAAGCTGAAGATGGATGAACCAAAGGTCAAGGCGATTATGGAGTGGGAGGCCCCGACCAAGGTGACGGAGTTGAGATCTTTCCTTGGTCTGGTCAACTACTATGACGGTTCATCGAGGGATATTCGAGGAAGGCTGCACCACTGACGGACCTTCTCAAGAAGGAGAAGGTATGGGAGTGGTCTGATCAGTGTCGAGAAGCCTTCGAGGAGCTGAAAACGGCGGTAAGCCATGAACCTGTCCTTGCCTTGCCCGATTTCAGCTTGCCTTTCGAGTTACACACGGATGCCTCCGACTTTGCCATCGGGGGAGTGCTGATGCAGAATGGACATCCGGTTGCCTTTGAGAGCCGCAAGCTTAATGATACGGAACGGCGGTACACGGTGCAGGAGAAAGAGATGACCGCCATCGTCCATTTCTTGCGAGTTTGGAGACACTATCTTCTGGGAGCACATTTCTCGGTCAAAACGGATAACGTGGCGACGAGTCACTTTCAGACCCAGAAGAAACTGTCCCCGAAACAGGCGAGATGGCAAGATTTCCTGGCGGAGTTTGATTACACCTTGGAGTATAAGCCGGGAAAGGTGAACGTAGTGGCGGATGCACTAAGCAGGAAGGCGGAACTAGCGACCATGAGCCAAGTCGAGGGGACCATTATGGCTCGGATCCGGGAGGGGCTGGAGCGTGATCCAGTTGCCAAGGAGCTAGTGAAGCTGTCCAATGAGGGGAAGGTGCATTGGTTTTGGGTAGAGGACAAGCTACTCTACACCAAAGGTCGTAGACTTTATGTCCCGAAGTGGGAAAGTCTTCGACGGGATATCATTCGGGAGTGCCATGATACTCGGTGGGCGGGCCATCCGGGACAGAAGAGAATGATGGCACTTGTTGAAGCTGGATACTACTGGCCACGGATGAGGGATACCGTGGAGTTGTATGTAAAGACTTGTTTAGTTTGCCAACAAGACAAGTCCGAGAATAAGCAGTCCGCGGGTTTACTGCAACCACTTCCCATCCCGGAGCGAACATGGGACTCGGTATCGCTCGACTTCATCAGCGCTTTACCAAAGTCCGAAGGGTTCGGATCCATCTTGGTGATCGTAGACCGGTTCTCTAAGTACGGGACGTTCGTGGCATGTGGTCGAGACTGTAATGCGGAGGAGGCATCAAGGGCATTCTTTAAGAACGTAGTGAAATTTTGGAGACTTCCGCGGAACATTGTGAGTGATCGGGATCCCCTATTCACCGGGCGTTTGTGGACGGAGCTGTTCAAAATGCTGGGAACAGAGTTAAGTTTCTCAACAAGCTTTCACCCACAATCAGATGGGCAGACTGAGAGGGTGAATGCCTTGTTGGAGGGATATCTCCGACACTTTGTGAGCGCCAACCAACGGGACTGGGCCAAGTTGATGGACATAGCCCAGTTCTCATACAATCTTCAACGCAGCGAGGCAACGGGACGGAGTCCGTTCGAGCTTGCAACGGGACAACTGCCATTAACCCCGCATACTTTGGCCACACCAAAGACTGAAAGGAAGAGTCCAGGGGCATTTATAATGGCTAAGCAGTGGGAGGAACATGCTGATCTTGCCCGAACATGTTTAGAGAAGTCCCGAAAGCGAATGAAGAAGTGGGCGTATGAGAAACGACGGCCTTTGGAGTACTTAGTGGGTGACCTTGTCCTTGTTAAGTTACTTCCACAACAGTTCAAGGCATTCCGGAGTCTGCACAAAGGCTTGATCCGGAGGTACGAAGGGCCGTTTGAGGTAGTTGGAAATGTGGGGAAGGTTTCCTACCGACTGAACCTACCGGACACAGTGAAGATCCACCCAGTCTTTCATGTGAGCATGCTGAAGCCTTACCATGCTAATGAGGACGACGAAGATAGAGGCGTCTCAAAAATGGCACCACCAGTCATGACCAAGTCCTATGACAAGGACATTGAAGAAGTGTTGGCGTCCAAAGAGGTAAGGAAGCAAGGAGTCCCAAGGCAAACCCATTTTCTAATCAAGTGGAAGGGACTACCCGAGGCTGAAGCAACGTGGGAACCGGAAAACGATCTATGGCAGTTCCGGGAGGCATTGAAGGTATACACGGCGACGAGGGCATCACCGCCTTAGGTGGGGGAGGATGTCACGCCCCATCGGGATCGGAACCGGGCCGAGCTGAGAAGGTCCCGAGAAACTTAGTATTTACTTAAGTGCTAAGCTTTGTAAAATATCTAAGTAAGGATAATGTAAAATTATGTGGGCTATCTTAAGGGCTAAGAAACTTAAGGGGGAAGTACTTCAGGGTGAAGTTACTTCATAGGAAGGTAATGATCTCATCCGTTAGATCGGTTTGATCTCAGCCATTCGTTAAGGAGGTGAATGTGTATAAAAGGGGGTAAGGCCTCATTGTAAAATTCATTCAGAAAACTCAATATGAAAACACTTCCTAAAAGCTCTAAGTTCTCTCTAAAAACGTCTCACTCCCTCTCTAAGTACTGATCGGTTTGTCCGAAAGGCTGACTTAGCAAATCACACGGGTGAAA